>JADDOH010012058.1:0-101369 GCA_016648135.1 Agrypnia vestita
ATAAAATGCAAAAAAAAAGTTAAAAACCTTACCCCCCCCTTAAAGAAGAAGCGGATCGACCAATCAATGTTCGAGAATGCAGCGGCAGTGAAGACGAACGAGCCGGCGCGGCGCTGGTTCGGACCTCGCGTAGCTTCTTCCGCCATTCCGTCTTCGACCGATGATAAGCGTTTAGCCTTGTAACCTATAAACTTCTATTTTATTGAAATCGCGTTACTGTTAATCTTGAATAGGTTTGTAATTTTGAATATTCGTGCAAAAATATATATAACGCAATAATAGTCCCCCACATCAACTACTGCAGCAGTATACTATTTCTGGCTAATGAAGAAGAATTGAAAAAATTAACGATACTCCAAAATAAAGCATTAAGAATTATACTAAAAAGAAATCGATACACAAGAATCGAATTAATCTCTACAAGTACGAGAAAGTCTATAAATAATGACATTTAGACAAAGAATTAAATTTAATATACTTCTATTTATATACAAAATTATTAATGGACATAACAATACATTTGAATTAGTAAGAAAAATAAGAGAAAACCAGCATGAACATGACCATTGTACAAGAAAAAAAGATGAAATAAGATTGCCATTCAGAAAGAAAAAAAGATCGAACTTTTGTGATGTACAGTGGGATGAAGTTGTATGTGAGACTGCCAGAGGATATTAGAGACGAAAAAAATATTAAAATTTTTCATTTGATATTTTACAATGTATATATGGTATTTTACAATGTACATATGATATTTTACAATGTATATATTAGGAAATATAAATGTTATTATATTACCTATTTTAAGAATAATAATTAAAAAATTTTTTTTTAACTGCATACCTATTTCCTATCTTACTTGCCTGCTACCCTACATCTTTATCAAAAAATAAAAACAACAAGCAAATGAAGCCATTTTCGTGATATCTGTGTGTGTATTTTTATAAATACATTAGACTTTCGATTATTCGGAGTCGCATTAACCATGTTGCGGATCAACTGGGGTAATAAAATATTTCTGTTTTTTTTTTGAACATTCATTTCTTATTTCTTTAAAAAATATGTTTTCTTAACTAACTTAATAATATAACGTAAATAAAATACAAATTTCTTGAAGTTACGAATAGCGAAAATTCGAATTGCGATATTGTGAACATTCCCCGTTAAAAGTCTATTTATTTTGATACTAGCAGGAGTAATGTAAATATTTAAATGTTTATTTTGTTAACTTATATGCTTAATATTGTATTTTCATTCCATATAAGTGTGTGTGATTACGTGTATTTTTTCATCATTTTGATAATTTAGAGTCGTATGTAAATTTTGCATCAGTTATTATTATCGCGCCAAAAGTGAACGCACTATTTTAAAATATTTAAATTTTAATATTTGTTAAGATTTTTCTGAGCTTCTGAACTGGAAAAAGCTAGCACAAAACTGAGATGTGTGGATGAAGACTCTTGAGAAGGCCAACACCCGCCAGGGCTTGTAGAGCCAAGAGTGATGACGATGATTATGACAGATATTCCTATTGTATTCACTTATTTTATATTTTCAAAAATGTACCGCTTATTTTTCTTTTTTCGGTATTTTTTTATCCTATTCATTCTTTTCCCTACCACACCGGATAACCGAGAGTCCACTTTGATAAAATTTAAGTTTTTGTCTGATTGCTAGCGCTTGTTCACAAAGGCTCGCTTAACAAAAGGCATTTCTTCATTTAAATTCGCGAGAAGAAAGACAGTATAAATGACACTTAAGAGAGATGTCTATTCTGAGATGACAGAGGTAATAATCATCATGATGATACAAAAAAATAACGGCACGAAATGGGAGGCTGTCAGAAACTTTAAACATCCCTTATTAATCAAAAGGCTTTTCGGCGAACAAATTTATAAAGATGGAAGTTAAGCATTTCCGGGCACCCTGTTTACTTCATAATGAGCTGCTACGGATTTTCCTAGCTTCGGCATGAACGAAAATAAAACACTCGTTTTTTATTCTACTTATATAATTTATTTAAGACTCGTTGCGCCATATAAGGGGATTATTAATCAAACAAATTAACTCATCTAATATTTACATTTTAAGTATTTTTTGAGTTTAGTATTTTAAAATGATACAAGTATTATAACACAAGAAACGCGAACAAAAAAAGTCTGGGCATGCATCGTTCCCTAGAAACTCTAGAAATGATACAAGCGATTCATAAAATATAAAAAGATTTAGTATAAAGATAGAAATTATTAGAAGCAGGTATGTAAGATATATAAATAATATCGATATATATATAAATTTATTTATTCATATTAATTATTTAGTTCCATATATATGTTTGTGGGCTAATTAATACATGATTTCAGTTGATATTGAATTTAGTAATATAAAAGTTTTTATAAAAATTGTTTGCACCGCTCTTTAAACTTCTTTATATTGACTGTGTTTTGAATTATTTTTGGCAGGCTATCGAAGACTTTTAATTTAAGAATTTTAAGACATTAGAGAGCATTTCTTTTTCTTCTGAAGTCTTGTATTGTATGCTGTTGCCTCTTCTTGTATTGTATGAATAAAAATCCTTTTTTAGTTTAATCCTGTTATCAAAGTATTTGGGTAATAAATAGTTCGTGTCTGATTTTAAATATTTGCATCAAAACATTATATTTTATTCCTGTTTCTCATTTTAGGTCATTTTTGTTCATCTATTTCACTTAAATATTATAAGGATTGTTTTTTTTTGAACTATTTCAATTTTCTTTAGCATTCCTTCGTTGATTATAAATGATATACTGGAACAATAATCAACGTGCGGGAGAATCATAGTATTGTATATTAATAAACTTGTATTTTTAGATGTATATCTTCTTATTTTTCCAAGTATTGAAATTTTCTTCGAAGAATATTCAATATTTTTTGTAAATGTTAGTTTTGAATCTATAATTGCATTTGTAGATAAAAATTATTATGATCCATGGGATGTATAAAAAAGAAACGAAGTGTTCAGCAAAAAAGTTACTTATAATCGAATCAACATAAATATATCCGAAGAACGCATTAAGCGATAAGCGTATGCTAGTGGAAAGCAAAGTCAGAATATATAAAACATGCATAAGACCTATCATAACATGCGGTATTTAAATAAGACCGGACCCGGCGAGAACTAAGCACCTTCTCAGAACTACCGAGATGAAGGCCCTAAGACCCATTGCACGCAAGACCCTCAGGGACAGAGTATTTAATCCGAAAATACGCAAAACTTGCGACATTGTACGACAGAGTAGGCAGAGAAGGCGTTTTTGGAGGGACCATGTTGAGAGAATGGAGCAGACGAGACCTCCTAGAGCCGTGATGCGCCGACCGCCAGGGAGACCACCGAAGAGGTGGAGAGAGGAATGTACGTTCTCGTCACAAGACCAGGACAGACACAAGACGACACAAGACACGAGACAAGAAAACACATGACCTGTCCATACAGATCCAGATCTTATAGAAGATGAAGAAGAAGCATTAAGCGAACTGTGTCATGTCAATTATGAGGGGCCAGTATCTTTCTCTAACGAGTGTCGATGCTGGACATTATGTACCAGAAATATGTTTAAACTTTTATACAAAATTGTGGTTGTTTGGAAGAAATCACCAACTGGTAATAAACTCTCCATTGCACTAAAGTGAATACAAAAAGTGAATAAAAACAAAAACCAAAAATTCACACGTTATTTTAAAAAATCCACGCTTTGCTTGTTCGTCTGTCACACGTGGAAGTGGGTCATCGAATCAAAATACAAAGCCCGCTAGATTTCAGCTGAATGTTTACAGGGGATGAAAGGAGGTGAATTTCTTTTGAAATGTTAATACAAAGTCGCTTTAATAATTCATAATTTTCGCCAGGCGGCATCGGGCGGGTCCTTGCGGAGCGTCGCCAGTTACAGCGGCGCAGGATGGGTATTTGACTATTGCGCGGAGCTCATGCAATATTCATCTATCACCGCGGATCTGCCTATTTAAAATTTATTCTCCGTTAAGGGTGAAATTGCCATCAAGGGTAGAGTGCGCGCCAATCGTTAAATTCTATCAGCGAAGACGCTATAATGAAGCGAATTGAATATTAATTAAAAGTGTGTTTTAATCAGTGATTCAATTTTCATTTTTAATAGACCTATTATAAAAATTAAAAATATTTTTTTAACGCAAGTATGTTCTAAGAACACAGTTACTGCATTTTATTCCCAGAGGAATGATCAATTAATTAAGATAAATTACAGAAGTCTCAAAAGACGAAGCTGTTTATATATGAGAAACGTGGATGGAAGTCTCTTATACGATGAGAGCTCCCAGAGCTTACAACCTGTATGAGCTGGCTTAAGTGATCACTCTACACAATGCAACGTTCAATGATCGTAAGAACATCCACACATTGTCAGATTTTGAAAGTTCTAGATACATTTTCGAATTCTAGGAAACTTTCGTATACTTGATTGGTATATGCTAGAGACATTTGTTGTTTTTCTCATTAACTAGTAACCATACACTGATTTTGCAGCTGGTAATCATACCACTATATTTTTTAAAAATTCAGGAGGGTTTTAAACCTAGGACATTGTTTAAGAGACTTCCATACACGTTTCTCATATATAAATAGCTTCGTCTCTGTGAGACTTCAATAATTTATCTCTATTTAAACAAAATTAATTAAAATTTTACAAAGTTATGGGATTTTAAAGTTTCTAAGCAAGAATAAATTCGTTTCATGCGACGGTCCAGCGAGTAACGCACATTTATCTAGACGACGCGTCTAGGGGTAGTATGCCCTTACTGCCAGTGGTGCAAAGATTTCGACTAGGTCAAATGACGTCACAGGTGGCACAGGCCACAGTCATCTCGCGCCAAAATACTTTTTTTAATTTTTATTTTATTAATTTATTTATTTAGTTAATAATATATATAATATTTTATTTCAATGCTAGAAATGTTTACAATTGGTACCTACAAATATAAACTGAAATTCTTTTCACATTTATTACACTGGTTTATTAGTTTTGATCTATATTTTAACCCCATTTAGTTAAATATAGTATTATCAAGATCATTTTCCACTGTGTAAAGATCAGTCGAAAATAACTAATCAATATTTCTAACTAAATGCAATTGTAAGCAAGCGTGCTGGCGTAAGCCAAAGAGATGATGAAATTAGGCGCAGAACTAGATCGTGTAGCGAAGCTAAAATGTCAATGGGCAGGACATATCGCACGGTAAATGGACTCCCAGAGTTCTGAAACGGAGACCTTGGGAAAATAAGAGAGGCGTCGGAAGACCTCAAAAGAGATGGGCCAACGGTATAGCCGCTATGGGAGAAAATAAATGGCTACAAGTAGCAAATAAGAAGGAAGGATGGAGGGGTATGGAAGAGACCTATATCCAGCAGTGGAAAGATAAAGACTGAGAAAGAAGAGAAGACGAAGAAAAAAGGCAATTATTTAAAACACATTCTTGCTGTGAAACATGGGTGTTATTTATCTGTAACCTAAATTCCCTCGAGAAATGCCACAATAGGTATTTGGAAAGGATCCAAGATTTGAAATGTGAAGAGCTCAGAATAAAGGTGAGCGTCCTGGAAGAGGTTAAACCAACACTCCTAAAGCACTAACAATGACGGACAGATCATTGTGTGCGTATGGTTTCCAAACAAATTATGTTTGCGCAGGTATTACATGGCAAAAGAAGACAGGGTGGGCCAAAAGTAAGATACAAAGACACCCTGAAGGTGAATCTGATAATTTTCAATTATAACCGATAATTGGATGTTGAAATAATTATCAAAGCTTCCAATAATCGGTAGCCTACAACATCTTAAGAATTTACGAATTTTATTTTAAAATATATTGATTGTATTATTTGTATATATCTACTTATTTTATTTGATTAATTACACCTACATGTTTCGGAAATACCTTCCCATCGTAGGGTGTTGTATAACTGTCAAAATATCAAAATGAATAATGTCTTTTGTTTTTCTAAATTACTTGAAAAATTATTTTTAAATATTATTGCTGAAGTTCTTGATTACTCGCAATTATCGGAAAAATTTTTAGAATTGAAAAAAAGAAATAATAATTTGCTCTGAACTGTTGGCCTTAAAAGACGTATTTTTACAATTAAACGATTCGAATATCGTGCGTAAAATTTTTAATTAAAATTATATTGATATTACATTATGAATAGATATCCTATAAGCATTTTACAGAACAAATAAGAAAGAAAGCATAATACATATGAAAACACAATGACTTATTAACAAATTCAATAATTTAATAGTTGAACAACACGACAATATCGCGGTTTATTTAAAATTTATATTTCAATTTGAAAACGTAATTGACTTTCAACAAAGGCATGTGGTTAACCCCACAGCATATCCCCAACTAATTAACGTAAATAAATACTAAACGTACCGTATCAGTTATGGTATTAAACCTGAAATATTTTCTGTCGATGTGCACTATAGTAGGTAAGAATATTAGTATAGTATGATATTTGAGTTCGGGGGATTTTGGCAGATAACAGGCACAGAAATCGGTAAGTAAGACGTTAAAATATAATGTATCAGGTTAATATTGTTTAAAAGTCTTATTTTTTACTACAACGTAAATGACATGATTGTTTATAGAGTTTCAAGGTATCACCATTGGATCCTCCGATTTGGCAGAAAACTCGGTACTCTTCTGTGTACAGTTCTCTGGGATATTCTGCCGTGTATATGTGACCTCTCTGGTCAACCTTTCGGATCTCATTGCAGGGTCCATCATCAGGGCTGATGTGATGAGTGTGTGTTGAAGTGTAGGTTACGTGTTGCCTCGCAATACCGTACCGAAGTCAGGGTACCAAGTTTGTTTTATGTTAAGTACTGGATCGCAGTACCGTGTCGAAAGCAGGGTGTGTGTGAAAACCTAAGGGCAACAACTCGGTACTCCTCTGGGATGGACTGTATGCGGATGCGATGCCGTCTCCACCCTGAAGATATTCACTCTCACGAAAGATGACCTGAATTAGCGGGGTGTAAAGATCAAACAAACAGCGGGATAACAGAAGCTGGCGGAGGTCGTTCAATCACAGATGTTTTTATGCGGTGCAAGCAGCGGCAGCGGTCAAACTTGAACTCTAGTTCGGCCCTGGTCAGCCGGCGCATCATAGGTAGAGAATTTGCCTATCTCTTCCATGAAGAGGCGTTCGATACATATTATAAAAATATATAGGGATTACTGGCGGTAATCACATTAAAAAATCTAATTTGTTATAACTCCCTTTAACTTCCATTAACTCGTGGCGTCAGCTTGCTTGACGAAAAAACTTTGGATCGATTTTTAACCATTTTCCCGTGATCCAATCGAGCTGAAACTTAGCAAGCAGACTCGTGGCGACGATCAAGAAGATATATCAAATTTTCGTTAAAAAAATAATAATTATAGTATAATTTCGGATTTTTCAAATATTTAATGGTTTTTTCATACAAATCAGTAAGTAGTATTGGGATCCCGACGCCTATGTTGGACACGAAACCCGAAAATGAGAAAGGGAGTATTGTAAAAACTTGGTTTTTATGGGTTACTTTTTTTACGTTTCGCTTACTCGTATATTGTACCTGTATTACCTGTTATCTGTTAAATCCCCGAACTCAAATGACATAATATCCAAACCTTCTTACCTCCTACAGTGTTCATCTACAGAAAATATATCAGGTTTGATACTATAACGTAAGTCCGGTGATCGCTGGATCCTAACCTATACCGTCCAATGCATGTCACGTTGACCCACTTTCGAAGGCCAAATCCTGACTGCCACTTGATGGTAGAGACAAGCGTATATCATACCATTAAAACCGATGTACACAGGATATATTTCATTCGTAATGGGCTTTACAAAAGAGGCACAATTTGAGTAGGGTTTTATAAAAATCTACCCATATAATTCCCTTTGTATTCTTTAGATTTTCAAGGTCTGTCATCGCCGGCCAGGGAGGTCAAACACAAGTGGGAAAATAGTTCGGAAAACTGGCACAAAAAATCCTGAATGGCTGTGAAACGCTGAAAAAATTAGAGTTCTAAAGGATGTCGGAAAACCGATGTTCGAAAGCATATTTCACATTTCATATCTATCCCATGCGGTAGCATCTGTGCTAATTATTAATGTAGCTAGTTTGCATTTACTTCCAATGTTCACAAATTCAGTTTTTATAATTAAGGTAAGTTAACTAACTAATTAACTAACCGTCACATTGTTTCCCAGAGGGGTATGCAGAGAAGATAGAATGCCACACTTTAATGTCCTGGAATACCAATTTTGCTTCGTCCACTTTCATATAGCATCGGTTGTTGAAGCTTCTAACGGGGCCATCCTCCAATATTTGATTTATCTGTTCATGCCAGGTCTTCCGTGGACGCCGTGTGTTTCTGCTGCCTTAAAGCTGAATTGTTAATTGATTAATCATTCCTCTGGGGACAAAATCCAGAAACTATGTTCTCAGAACATACCCACATACATTTAAAAATATTGATAGTTTTTATTTTAAGATAATATAAATACAATAAATTGTGGAATATAAAGTGTAAAATACTAGTTAATATACGTAGAGGAGAGTCATATTAACTAATTTATAACATTTATAACATTATCAAGGCAAGAATATAACCTCGTAGGACTGTATTCCTGCCTTAATTATGAGTCAAAAATGCTCAAGCTATTATGACCTAATATCAATAGTTAAGGAGATATGCGACATCAAAGTTTGCATTTTTTTTCGATATTTCTATCTTATTTTTTGTAAAACGTTGGACTATCATTACAGTAACTCATATCAATCACGAAAAATTCATTGTTTCAATACAAGTTAAATAAAATGATTAAAACTTTGAAAAATTCCAATTGGAATGTTTTCCATTTGGAATTCAAAGATTTTTATTTTTTTATTTGACTTATATTAAAGGGAATAAATTTTTCATATTCGATATAAGGTACTTTAATGATAGTCCAACGTTTTACAAAAAATAAGTCAGAAATATCGAAGAAAAATACAAACTTTGATGTCGCATATCTCCTTAACTATTGATATTAGGTCATAATAGTTTGAACATTTTCGACTCATAATCAAGGCAGGAATGTAGCCCTGCGAGGTTATCAATGTTTTACAAATAACCCTGTATATTACATGTCTCCAACTGAGTGGTTCAGCTGACGCTATCTGGCCGAGAGCCATCTCACTGCATCGAAATTGAAAAGCCGCTGGTCAGAATAGATATAAATTGCTGTAACGTGCTTAGCTTCGCGCCAAATTTGACAGATTGAAAAAAGCTCCAAATGGGAATAAATGGAGGGAGAAATCTTTTTTCGTCGCCTTTAAATCGGGACAAATGACATCCCGTCTTGGGGCCTGAAGTGCTGACAAATAAAATTATACATTTATACCGGGACTCGAAAAGGGGAGGTATTCCCATCCCTCGCTTAGTGCTTATTATTTGTGAAATTGCCTCATTTAACTTTCTAATTGGGAGGATATTGCCTGAAGTACGTGTCTGACAATTTCAACAGCTATAATTGTGTGTCGTGACGACATTGTGGGCTCCGTTGTGTGATTCCAATGTCGATTTTATATCCACCGATTACGTACACCGAATTGTTGAGTATCAAAACCTACTCGGCCAAATATTTATTTTTATTTGAATGTCGAAAGAAGCTTGGCTTTTTCCTAAGTATGTATTTTATTATATTTTATAATATTGTCACGTGTCGTGACTGCAGGAGGATTTAATGAAAAAGCTGGAATTTAATACAGGATTTATTGAATAACGATTAATTAATTAAACTAACGTACAGTCACTTATCACTATTAAATATAACGCTATCTCTTAAATTAAACTATTTCGCAAATTTATCACTCGAAAATAGACACTTTATATTCGCTTTGACACTTTATTCACGATTCACTTGAATATTCCATCCTATTTCCGTACTCATTAATTTCGCTTCGGTTTATCTCGCTAAGTAAGAACTTTCCGGAATCTTCGCTGTCGAATTACCACTCGCTTGGCCGGTAAAATGCATATATAATAATATGTTTATTATTTAAAAAGATATATAGTTATATGTATATCAATTTAAACATTGATGGTGGAACCTGTCTCCACAATTATAGTTCAGCAACAAATTATATCAAATTATTATATCAAATGTCAATGAAAATACACTAAAATTAATGTTCAACTAATGTTGGAAGGTTCTGTTAATGAAGGAATGAGGGTTTCTTTAATGAGTACCGCTTCCTTTTTCCTCTGTCCCTGTCTCTGCAAACCAAGGGATGACCCGCGAAGCCTCCACTTCAGCACATTTGCGCCGTAGGGATTTCTATTCCTTCTTTTAAGGTTTCTTCGCTGTTTCCACTTTATTATTCAGAACATTAATATGAATATTTTCATTTTTAAATTGTTTAAACTGTTTTCACTTAGGCTGAATTAATTTCAATTGTAATTTAGTTACTTAAAAATAAATTCTAGAGTCCTATGATAATAACGTTATATAAGCATATCTGACGTCTAGAAAATTATATTTAAATGACTTATAATAATAGAATCCCTTTCAGTAGAACTTAATAAAGGGCAAAATGTTAATAAAACATATATTCGGGTTTATTCTCATTGGTTCGCCGTATCATAACAATCATGTTTTAACCCCTGTGATATAATGTTATTGACTTAGTCAATTTCGACGTAATGAATATTATATAAAACTAGTTATCACCCGTCAAAAATAACGGAACATTGGTTCGCGTCTTTTCTAAGCCCTAATATTTATTCATATATTTATTTACGGAGAGGTGGCGTCACGCGTAGAGCGGCCGGTTCGGGTTTGCTGGCCAGAGGTTTAAGTTCCTTCTTCGGCTGTTAATTTTTTTTTTTTGCTGTGAATTTGAACGTTACACGAAGTTACGAACGGACAGACAACGAAATTATTATGTGTGATAAGTAACCATATCCTTCATCAGTTTCAGATTTTTTTACAAATGTATAGACGCTAACAAGGAATACTTATCTCATTAATATTCTTACTTTTTTTCATCTAAGCTAAACGCCGTTGTACGAAGAATAAGATTAATTTGGGGGTCTTGAATGAGGCTCTAATTCGCGACCATTGCATCTATAGGCAGGTGCCTCAACCACAAGACCAACAAGCTTCTCAAAGTTTCTTTCACACTCGTCTAAAATGGATTGCTGAATTAAAGCTGATATTGCGTCAACAAGTAGCAATAAAAATTATCTTCCAATCAATCCAATTGTCGATTCCAGTGTTTTTATAGCATTCGAAATATCTTCTCCGCGTGTTTATTCCTTGAGCAGCAGCAGTCTAAGAAGTAATTTAATGTTTCGGCGTTAACTTTGTGGAAATCCATTATGAACAAATAATGAAATAAAACAATGAACTTAGTTTTTTTCCACTTATATTTGAGCACTTGTTTCACTACATGTTTCGGAAACGTCCGTTTCCTTCATCAGGTGAATTAAGACTGAGGTATGTGGGAGTGGCTGTCTGGTGTGTGGGTTGTGGATTCGGTAGAAGTGGAGGGGGTATCTAGTTGGTGGGAAATCGGGAACATTGTAAGAAGGGGTGATGTAAAGGGTTGTATTTGATTATTGATTATGTTATTTGTTGTGTTTATGTTTTTATGAATTTCAAGTGTTTCTAAATTATTTTGTTTTAGGCCGTATGTCTGTTTATGTAGGATGTGTATTTTTGTATTGCTGAAAGTGTGGTTATTTTCTATAATATGATTGGCGTATTCTGACTGAAGTTTTTCTTTGGGATCTTCTGTCGACATGTATTGCACAAAGAAGGTTTTGTGTGTGTATTACCAATATTACACTTTTCATCGACTTGCTGCTCTATTACGTTTGAATATATTTTGGCAATTCTGTCAGAAGATTTTGACGCTGAAGGTCTGAGTTTATGACTGAAGATCCGCTTCGTCCATGTGAAGAGCCGCTCATTCCGACCCCTGCCCTGGGTGAACTCGGTTACAAGAACTGCCGCCCAACAGCATAAAACTAACATTAGCGCGCAAGTGAAATAAAGGGCAATGAAGAGAGAAATATGTTTGGATTCCTAGCGAGGGGAATTGGAACAATAAAAAAACAGTATAATTTTACGATAATGGCCGCGCGGTGGATGTGTTAAGATCGCCTAGTTTTTCCAACAAACTCTTTTTAGATTAGTTCTACCAATTTCACTCGTGCCCGCACTAGTTAATAGTTAATCCGCCATTTGGGAGGTACATTTTCGCAGTTTTTATTTCATTTTCTTTTCACATACTTGAAGCATAATAAGACGTTATATAATAAAGGCTATTACCCGGCATTGTTCTGAATTCGATTTAGTTAAATTTAAATAAATTATATTCAATATCTATTAAACTGTTTATAAATATATACAGGTTGTAACAGAGCTAGTCCACAATACTTTACAGGTAGATTCCTGCCGTGATAATGATTCGAAATGTTCAAGCAACCATGACCTATTATCAAAAGTTATGGAGTTATGCAATATCAAAGCTTGCATTTATTTCGGTATTTCTAAATTATTTTTTACAAAACATCCTGTTCTCAACATTTGGCATAATTGAAGAAAATTGCCCTAGTGCGCTTTTACACATATAGTAAAAGAGTTTTATACATTACTAACAAAAATTAATTTTTAAATATATACATGTAATAAAGACCACACTTTTTGAAAACAAATAAAAAAAATAATCACTGAAACATATTTTTTGAAGAAAAGGTTAATATTTATAAAACTTTAAAAAAAATTTTGAATTTAAGTAATAATTTATAAAAACAATTTTTAAAAATCAATGAGTACTAAAATACTTAATATAAAATACTTAAATATGAAGAAAAAAAAATTAAGTAAAAAGCAAATTAAAAAATGAACACTATTAACAAAAATATTAACACTTCTTGAAAAAAAAGCAATACTGAAAAAAGCAATGAAATTAAAAACAAAAATTAACAATAAAGTATAGATGTCGGCAAACACGTTGAACATTTTTCGGCGTAGTGGGGGAGAGTTTGCGCATGTACCATTTCACCAAAGAGACCCAAAATTTGTCTTATGCGCATTCCCCCACTACGCCGAAAAATGTCCAAGAAGTTTGCCGGCAACTGTACATTTATTCAATAATTCAGTACTAATTCAAAGGAAAAAAATCAATCCACCTAACTATGCTCGGTCTTAATATTTATTACTTTAATTCAGATACGCTCTTACAACGAAAAATACCAAAGAGATTCGAAATCTTGTAACAAAGCCGCTGGCTAGATTGCAGAAAAGTTGTCGTCACATAATTTGTGACAAGAAAATTAGCACGAGCCCTTGCGAAAACATTATTCATTTCTGAACTATGAAGTGGATTCATTTCTGAGAGATAATAATTGTGAAAACTTATACGCGCCCTTCCTGCGGTAAAGGGTTAATTAAAATTTGGAGTTAATCAAGGCTCTGAAACGAGTCCGTTACGAATTGAAGGAGAGCTGCCAAAAGGCTGCCGTGATAAAGAAATAGAAGTGGGGACCAACTTTTTTGTTTCCACCTGAAGGTCGGTGTTTCGGAAAGTTTCCAACCGAAGAACCGGGCACGCAATTTAAAGTTGGGGCTTTAATGGGAAAAGCTTGGAAAACATTGAAATTGACAGACTTAACGTTGAAAATTAGGGAGGTTTGTGTTACCTTTGTATTTTTTTGGACAAATTATTGCCAAGCCTTCCGTACTTCACGCTATACGTTACAATTAAGATATATTGTCACGTGTCGTAGCTGCAGGATGAATTAATGGAAACGCTGGAATTTAGTACAGGATTTATTAAATACCGATTAATTAATCAAACTAACATACAAAGTCACTTATCACTATTAAATGTAACGCTTTTCCTTAAATAGACACTTTATATTCGTTTTGACACGTTATTCACTGTTCACTAGAATATTCCATCTTATTTCCGCACTTATTAATTTCGCTTCGGTTTATCTCGCTACGTAAGAACTTTCCAGAATCGCTGTCGAATTACTGCTCACTTGGCACCACTGGCCTCTCGCTTGGCTGGCCTGACCCGCCACTCGCGGCTACCTTCGCTTTGTTATCGTTCGTCAACCGCGTTCAAACAAAAACTCTTTCCTTACTCCCGTGTGTCGTATTTATATTGGCTAACGCTGTTATCCAAACGTTTCCAGTATTTACTAGCAAGTACTCGTAAATTCCAGATGTTCCTGGAAAGTTGCAGACGTCACTCGAAAGTTGGAGGTGATTCCAGATCATTCGGTAGTATTGTGCCAGCTTCAAACAACTGTCACTTGACAGAAGAGTATACAGTGTAATGTAATAATATTTATCTGATTTATTATAATGTATCTATGCTCTCTTAATGTACTTACTTTTAACATTAGTTAATTTATTTTGCAGTATTCTTAATTTACAACCATAAAAAGTGTAATGTAAAGCGTGTTATTCCCCAACTTGTCGTAAAACTTTTTTTATGACAATTTAAAAATTTTCTTAAAAATTTTGACATTTAACTTTACCCTGTTACAGACTATTCCACAAGATAATGTTGCAAGTAATCTGTATTAAAAAAATGCTGAAATTAGAATATTCTGGTATTTCGGAGAAAAAATGTATTTTTTTAAATAGATTTTTCTGTATAACTTTCCAAATGATATATTAATTTGTTTTAACGTTATTTTCTTTTTTCCACAGGTGACTTCAATATTCTGAACGATGAGTTCAAAATCAGGTCGAAGAATCCCAGTCGAAGAAGTCAAATCAACTAAAACTCATAAACAGATAGACCATTCGGTCAACAATGATGTGTTACCAGTGAATTTTGATTTAGTGAAAAACTGTGAAATACTTGTTTTAAGAAAAATGTAAATCCTAATCAAGGCGTGGTCACAAAAGCTTCAAAATGGATAAGCGAGAATCTAGTTTTTTACCAATCGCAGATGGCGGCTTTGTCGCTGACATGCTGAACGAAAGAATCTACAATCCAGATATTTTCATAAACCACACAATCCTCCAAGATTCTTGGACCTCAGAAAATGCCCCAACATCAATAGACCACACAGAGACGATAGACAGCCTAGAACCTTCGCAATTCTTTTCAAATGCAGAAGCGAATTTACCTTTCAACAACAGGTCCTACTTTTCTGATCAAAATAACTCTTTCATTACCTTTGACGACCCTTACAATATCTCGAGCAGTGCTTCTATATTATTCAACCCTTGGTACAACGTTGTTTTTAAGACGATAAAGTGCAGCATTATGGCTTTTATAATCCTTGCTGCGCTTTTCGGCAATCTTTTGGTCATCGTGTCGGTGATGCGTCACAGAAAACTGAGGGTCATAACGAACTACTTCGTCGTTTCCTTGGCTCTTGCAGACATGCTGGTTGCCATTTGGGCCATGTGTTTCAACTTCAGTGTAGAGCTAACGAACGGAAAGTGGTTATTTGGCTACTTCATGTGCGACGTCTGGAACTCGATGGACGTGTATTTCAGTACGGCTTCCATACTGCACCTGTGCTGCATCTCAGTCGACAGGTACTACGCGATAGTCCAGCCGCTGGACTATCCACTGATCATGACCACTGGAAGACTGGGCGTGATGCTGGCCGTGGTGTGGTGCAGTCCAGCTCTGGTTTCGTTCCTCCCCATCTTCATGGAGTGGTACACGACTGAAGAACACCTCGAGTACAGGAAGAATCATCCGAGTGTCTGTGGTTTCACTGTGAATAGACCATACGCTGTTATATCGTCAAGTGTTAGCTTCTGGGTTCCCGGTGTCATCATGCTGTTTATGTACTACAGGATATACATTGAGGCAGACAGGCAAGAGAGAATGCTGTACAGGTGAGTAATTCCAATTGACTTCTTCCTTCTATTTTTGAATATTATCGACGACTAAAATTTTCATTTTCTTTAATTGAAAATCAAAGTCAAATTCTATAATTGAAGGATCCCTATAAAAAGAGTACATAGGTATAGAACATCAGATCCCAAAGTGATTTTATTGTTTCATAATTTCAACTCAATCTCCCCGAAATTCGATCTCAAAAGTTGGCTATCGTGGAAAACGTGTCTATATTTATCTATATTCATGTGATAGTAACAAATATGACAAATACCGACAATTTGAAGATATCACTGGGATTGCTTAACAACATGAATGGACAAATAAAACGTTAAATTAATGCCTATATTTAAGAAGTGAAAATTAGAAAATAAAATAAAAATGAAATCCTGGTTTGTGTTTGTGACGAGTGTTTTTCTCTCTCTCCAATTAAATATCGTTTGAACATATAACCCCATTTTATAGTGATGCCTTAAAAAAAAGATTTTTATTTAAAATTTGTAATACACAATATGAGTTATTGATTACTATTATACTATAGTTTCGAGAGGAGCAGTTCCTCTCACCGTCTTTTTTTTCCATTTTATTTTTACCTCTTGCAAAACTATATTTACTGTTTAAGTGCAAGGATTTGACTAATCAAATCCTTGCGCTTAAACAGTAAATAAATGGAATGTACCTAAACATTATAGATATGTTTCCTTAATTAATTATCCTTAAATTGTAATATAATATAAAACTACGAATTTTTAAAACTTTTATACTTTTAAGTATTCACCTTACAATTCACAGAAGTATGTCTTAAGGGTTTTTTACATATTTGTTTGTCCCGTTACTTTTTTTATTCTATCTGGTAGTTTGTTGAATAGTTTTGGTATAACGCACTGTTTGGTTCTGTCTCCGTAATAATTGTTTGTTTTTTTATTTATTTCTAGTTACTTATTCTTTCTTTATCTTGTCGTGTATTCATGTTGTACAAATGTTTTAAATCTCTCACTGTCGTTTTCTTCCATTGTCAATTTATATTAAAGTTGTGTTTGGATCGGTAAGATTTTACAAATTTTGAATAGATTTTCTTGTTGGTCCTTACATGCTTCTTTTTGATTTTTACTTGCTATAGTTTTAATTATTATTAGTTGTAGTTGTTTTTCTTTGTCTAAATATGATTGGAACGTTAATTATATAGAAACGTCTGTTATTATTAAATTAATTTCTTATTAAATAAAGCTAATTAAATTAAATACATTATTTATCTATCTATTCGGGCAGGTCATGGAGGCGCGGTAATTTTAGATGTATGAAAATATATATTTTTTTTATTTATTTAAAAAAATCCTTGTTTACAAATAAACGTACTTAATACTAATTTAACAATAAAATATAAGATAAATTACATATATGTAAAATTATATTTTCATTCTACATATATATTAGGTCCTTACATATGAAATTAGCGTTTTGCCGTACTGACAAATTTGATCTCAAATATCTTCTCTTTGGTTAGGAATTCCAAATCCAAATTTATACAGCTATTTACTCATGTATTTGTGTTTTGAAAATTATAATTCATTTGTTTTTTCCTCAATTGTTTTTTTCTTTACGTCACTCAGTTTACAAAATGAAAAACTTGAAATATCGCGTTATTTACGAGTACGAGTTCCACCGTGGCACCAGTGCTGCAGAAACGGCTCGAAGGATTAATGATGTGTATGGCGACGGTGCCGCAAAAGAAAACACAGTGCGTTTTTGGTTCCAACGTTTTCGTTCTGGAAATTTCGACCTGCAGAACAAGCCCCGTGGACGGCCGGAGACCAAAGTTGATAATGAAGAATTGAAGGCTATTGTGGAAGCGGAATCCATCGCAAACCACATCCGAGTTAGCTGCAGGCTGCGGTGTTAGTGATAAAACTGTTTTAATCCACTTGAAGCAAATTGGTAAGGTGAAAAAGCTTGAAAGGTGGGTACCTCACGAATTGAGTGAAGCAAATCAACAAACGCGCGTTGACTGCTGCGTTGCATTACTCAACCGGCACAATAATGAAAGGATTTTAAATCGAATCATTACCTGTGATGAAAAGTGGATCCTGTACGATAATCGGAAGCGCTCATCGCAATGGCTGAACCCTGCCGAACCAGCCAAACCATGCCCCAAGCGAAAATTGACTCCAAAAAAGTTACTTGTGAGCGTTTGGTGGACTAGTGCTGGTGTCGTTCACTACAGCTTTCTTAAATCTGGCCAGACGATTACGGCAGATGTCTATTGTCAGCAACTGCAAACCATGATGGAAAAGCTAGCTGCTAAACAACCGAGGCTGGTTAATCGCTCTAGGCCACTGCTGCTTCATGATAACGCTAGACCACACACTGCACAACAGACGGCTACCAAATTAGAGGAGCTTCAATTGGAATGTCTAAGACATCCACCGTACTCTCCGGACCTTGCCCCAACAGATTACCATTTTTTTCGAAATTTGGATAACTTCTTGCAAAGGAAAAAATTCAACTCCGATGGGGCAGTCCAAACCGCCTTCAAAGATTTTATTGATTCCCGTCCGAATGGTTTTTTTAGTAAAGGGATCGATGGACTACCTATGAGTTGTCAAAAGTGCATAGATAGCAATGGTACATACTTTGATTAAATAAATATATTATAATAAAAAAAATCGGCTTTATGTTCCTCCCATACTAAACGCCAATTTCATATGTTAGGACCTAATATATTAAATATTATCGTTCAAATGTACACATTTTATTTTTAAATAAGCTATAGATAAATTTTTCTGAAGAAAAAAATGCAACTTGCCGATTTTCATTTACTAAGTAATCCGTAGGCCACACAGAAAAATCAAAGCATTGTACTATGTGCATTTACGCTTTGATGAATAATCTTCATTAAAAATAAAATGCTTCCAGCGTCTTGAAAGCACTCCGTTGCTATGATATTTAATCCTTCAAGAATAAGGCATTCTCTCAAAACGAGTCTGCATTCCAAGTATTGAATTTCCTCCATCAAAATTTAACGTTCATAAATATACAATTTACCACGTGAAGGTACAATATACCAAGAATTCGATTTGAATAATTCATAAAATTATTAAAATTAATTGGCCATGGTACCTTTTTTTTGGTATCATCGCCAGCTGCGAAATATATATATAAATATGTTTACTATGTCATGGAAAGGACTATAGATGTCTCTAGCATATAAAATAAAATGATTTAGAACATATTGTCACGTGGTCGTGGCTGCGGGAGGCAAATGAAAATACTGAAAATTAATTACTGATTTATTAATTAATTATTCAATGGACAACGTCACTTAACATGAAGAAAACTTAAAGCTATTCATTAAATTACACTATTGCGTAATATATAACTCGTATATGAACACTTTATTGTTGCTGGGTAATTCTCTATTTATCACTTGTACAACATTCAATTCGCGTATGTTGTATTTATCGCACTTATTTATATCGCCACTTAGGTAAGTACTCGCACGATTACTTCGCTCGATATACGTCGCTTAGCAATTCACTACTGCGCAAACCTGTCCGTCATCCGCGACTCACTTCGGACTGGACGATCTGTCAAAACAAGACTCTCTCGCCGCGGCGTAGCCCCGATATTTATACTCAAATGCTCTATTTATTGCACCTCCCATATTATTCTAGTGTTTAGGAGAAGGGTTTACTGCTTGGCTTCTAGTCAGTTGTAGACGTTTCCGGAAAGCTGTGGATAATTTTAGACTATTCTAGAATCTTCTATATTGGTTTTCCAAATATTACAAGGGATTCTTACAGTGCGAAATTCCTACTGCTTGTCATTCCGTAACAATATATACAACTTTTTAACTGTAACTGGTTGCGGATATTTTATACAAACCGTATGTTTTTTACGAGAAACGATTCTCGACTTTTCGTTGAATTCTTATTCAACGTCATCAGGAGGACGATTTTTATCCGCGGAGGTAGAGCGCGGACTGATTACTGCTTTTGAGTGCGTAAATTATATGCACTTTGTTGTGGAGTGTTCACTTCTTCTACAATAGAGGTCGAATAAGAATGACGTTGAATAAGAATTCAACGAAACGTCAAGAATCGTTTCTCGGAAAAAACATACGGTTCGTATAAAATATCCGTAACCAGTTACAGTTAAATATGTCTAACGACCGTTATAACAACTTTAACTCTATAATATATACAACATTAAAAAATGTTATTATCTGTGGGATTGGTGAACGCCGCATTGTGTAAAGTGATCATTAAGTCAGATCACACTGGTCATAAGCCCTGGACCATCGTATAAAGAGTTCCGTACACGTTTCCCATAAAAATATCTTCATCTTTATTATCTTGTTAAATAGGTACCTTATTTTTCTTTGTAGTTAATGGAGTTTTAAGGATCAAAAAAATAGAGCCTGGACTGCTTTATTTTGTATCCTTAAAATATTGGTCAAAGTATCTCTATTTTGGGCCAAATCTCTACAGTAGCAAATTCTCATAAACAAACTCTATTACATCCTTTGCATCAACTTTCGTTCTCAATGAATTTTCAAAAATTTATAGGAGTTGATGAAGAATGCTGGTAGTTATGTCTTGAGTTACTTGAGTGTTAATTTTGGATCAGTGGAAATATAAGAATATTCCAATTCATTGTTCTGCTATCAAGAGCACAGCCGGGTGAACAAACTGAAGCAGCGAATAAATATGATGAACGGTCCAGATCTCTCTGAATGAATTGTCCCGCGTAAATAATGATTTTCCAACAGGGTGATCTGAAAAGGCTCTAAAAATAAAATGTACAAAATACAAACTGTAACGTATCTGAGTGACATCTGTCTGATGAATGAGAGTGACAGACGGCATGGATGAACGAGAGAGCGAATGTCATAAAGTCATAAAGGCATTGCGGGCTCTCTAATTACGTTGCCACCGCTAGGAGAACATTACTCCTATTGTACTATATCCGAACTATTGTTACTCAGTTAAACAACTGGAAGCCGACAACGAGTTTTTCTCCACATACACGAGAAAAGACATTACAGAAATCAACTATATTTGTAATTAATTCCACGCAAATCTATAAAGCTCCCATTTGTATTAATTAAACTACAACTGGTATTAAGCTCCCTTGCAATATTTGATGTCTTCCAATTTACATGTCTTCTTCTTAATACAGTAGCACTATTTCCATGCCAAGCATTTGAAAACTTTACTTTCATTTACCGGACTACACGCAAGGAAACGCTTATCAAAATATATTGAATAATGTTTCCAAATGGGCACACGACAGCGGAATTATCTAAAATGTAAAAAAAAAAACAAAATATTTTCATATACCACGAGCCAAACAAAAAACAAACCACGTTAATCATGATTAACCTTTTCGTCACTAGGCGTCCAGACTTCCGTATGGTACAAAGCGGGGTATCGAAATACCCCACATTCATATAAACGATAGTAAAAAGTTCATGACGGACGAAGCAACTCAACCGCCTCACCGGACGTCTTCTTGTCGGAATGCCCGAATTAATGCTTGCGCGTTACCAAACAACCAATAAATGCAGGACAGTATAGCTGTCTCCCTCATTTGTATGTGTGGTATGTGGCTACCCACTGCATTAGTTAGAGTGAAACAAATAACAAGCACAATAAGTAAAAGATCACTTGACTGAGAACAATATTTTTTAATATTATGTACTTAGAAACTTAAAAACAAAAAATGGTAAAATGTTCGTCACTATTTCCGTGAAGATTACAAAAAAATAAGAACGAAATCGTTTCCATTATCATTGAGTTATCGAGTTTAAAACAATCTCTGGGGAATGTGAATACCCCCCTCCGGGAAGGCAAGGTTAATAAGCCATACACATTTTAACTGGAAACAACATAACTGATAATTTCTAAAAATTCTTCATAATTAATTAAATAATAATTTCTCTAAAAAATAATAACTGATTTATTGCCATGTATTGATTTTAATATGCAAATCCATCGTTCCAGATATATCGCCTTTTTTTGATCTAAAAATACTGAAATAAGGCCGCAATTATTGGTAGAATTTTCTTGGCATAAACCTATCCGTAGACACAAAATTTATTCTTGGTCAAAAACAATAATTATATAAAAATAAAATTAAAAAACTGAAAAAATGAGATCAAAAAATGAATTAAAATTATTTAAGGTTATGCACTTCTCGGAGCACACTATACATGGCCGAATCATTTATGAGACTAAAATAAGTTGGCTTTGGATCGTTAATTAATTATATTTTTTAATCAAACTTAAAAATTGAATTATTTTTTATTAAAATATTTTTTAATATAAGTTCTTATTTATTGATTTGACATTTACCTTGTGGAATGCCATAAAAATTTATAGATAAATAAAATACTTGTGTAAGACCACTTTTGAGTTCAATTTATAGTAGTTTCCAGAGCCACAGATGCTCTCATCTACAGGTGAGAGCATCTGTGGCTCTCTAAACTAGTCGTGTATAAATTGTCTTTATTGTCTTACATAATTATTTGATTTATCTATAAACATAAGTTCTTTGTCACCCTGTGCCTCAGTGTTTCCAGATCTGAGGTTAGCATGCAAATAATAATAAGGTGTATAATATGAACAAGAATTCTATTCTAGATTTCACGTGTAAATTCGTGGCAGGGCTAAAGAACCTTTCCAGCCCCTTACGCAGTGATGAAAACTTCCCCGATTCTAATACACCGCGCCCTGTCGCATTCCATGCGCAAAGGCCGAATTAATAAACCTACAATAAAAATTCCGCACATTTCACCCTGGCAGGTAATATGACGCGGCCTCTCGCGCCCGGCAGGGCGGGGGATGGAAGAGTATTAATTTCCCACGCAACCCCCGCAGTGAAATCTGAGACCGGGGAATATAAATTTTGTACTACCCTTCCACAAATCATTTTAATACACCTTGTATAAAATTGAACGCAATAAACGGCACAAAACAACCGTTAGCACCATAACGTGAGATTTATTAATTAAAAAATGTTTGAAATTCTTGTTATTTTGCTCTCATAGTTCTTTAAAAACTGAAGAGTGTAACGTATAACTATTTAAATGCTAGCATAATCTCATAAATGGAACCAGAAGACCATTTCTGGTTTATAGATACCTTAAGAACCAAACGCAATGTTCGCTCAGAGATGGAGCTACTCATTGTTATATCTTATTATTGAAAGACTTCTTCATTTCATTCAATATCTTGGAAATTCGAGAAAAATATATTCAAAGAAGGAAGAAACGAGAGAAATATATTAAAAAGGCAGCATTTTTGTTCGTATTCCATTACGGGAATATTACCAAGAACATTTAATATCTTGCATTAATTATGTTCTGCATTGTTCCGACAATGTGTTCAAACATCATAATGTTCTTCACATCATAATTGAAATCTTCAAATCAAGCCTTTATCCTTCGCTAACTAGTAAATTGATAAAGTAGCTCTTATAGGATCTGCCTGGGTACCCAGCAGAAGAAGCTGCAGTTACACCAGTAGTAACGAGAGATAAGTGACTCACGGGAAATCTGATCGGGACAAGCAGACAAGCCCGGGGTCGCACTAATAAGCAATCAGCGCTAAGAGGATATCTACCTTCGACTTGATTTCAAGCCAAGGTGCTTACAGCGATTCTGAGGACTGCACCAGATACGAAAAGCGGAGCCCGCATCAGAAACTTTGAACCTAGCCAATAAGCTTTTGTGAATAAGTGCGTTTAGATGTCGAGTTACTTACGATTGTGTAACACTGACATTTATCATCATCAATGTTGGCTCTACTACCAACCCCTGGTGAGTCGTGTTCTCCAATAGAGTCTTTCTCTACTGATTTCAGTCTTGTGCCAGCTCAATCCAGTCCTGGATCTCCAAGGCAGAGTCTTTGAGAAAATTGTCGCTCCATCTTAGTTTTCGCTCTATAGGTCTTGTTATTATAAGAGTGCTCTTTGCTCAAAAAATATAATGAGTATATCGCTTTGAACATAATATTATCGGGGCAAAATCCTAGTAATGCTCTCGATTCTGGGATTTCAGTTGGCATGTTTGGACACAAAAGATTCTCAGAATATGTTGGCCGATTGTAAACTCTGAAACCAGAATGCACAAAATATAATGTCCGTATTAAATTTTTGACTCTCGCGTGAATCAAAACCCGTCCGTTCCAGTATGACCATGGAAAAACTCGTTCATGGTAACTCATACATACAGAAAAATACGTCCCCATAGATTTCTAGATAGCTCAAAACCAGAGACTACTATTGATAATTAATGTTCTTGATGACTATGATATGCCTTACATAAAGTACGCTATCTGCAAATATTTTGGTTTGCAGAAGAGAGCTTAGATTATATTTTTTTACTAATGAACCATTTTATCTGAAATTCTAAAATACACACTACTTTATAAAGCTTTATAATATGCAATACTAGTCTAGAATTTCACCAGATTTGCAGATGGAGTACGTTTTACACAGGGCATGTCGACTAGTGCATTTAGTTTTTTATTATTCCGTTTAATTTTTCATTTTGATTAATCGTAATTATTTTTGCTTCATTACGTGTTGTTTTAAATCTTGAATTTCTGTTATTGGTGTGCTCATTTTTCATTGCTTATTTCCATAATAAATTATAGAATGTTGAGATTCCTCAACAAGTAATTCAAATAAATGATAAAAACATCAAAGACTGTTCTACTCAACTTTCTTCTTAGAACAGCGCAAACTTGCAAACGCAAAGCGAACGTGCGAACAAAAACAGCAGGTTGCAGACCTAGGCGCAAGGCGCGCTGAGTTTCGCTCTTATAAATTATACTTTACACAAAGTTTGCGAATAACTTACATGAACTTTTGATATGACTTTTAAAACTATATTATATATTCGTACATTGTGAATGAAATCTAAAATTGAGAGGAAGTATTCTCTTTGAAACTTGTCTTGTCATAGATCTTTTTGAGCCAAAGTGTGAACCATCACAGGCGGTTTACAATAGAGGTCCTTTGCCAACTCTTATATATGGGAGAGAAGTCTGTAATTTGCAAAAGATGGAGAATAAATGCTGTAGAAACGCGGTTACTCAAACGCACGAATAAAATTTATTCGTCAGAGTAAGGAATAAATAAATCATATGTTATAATGCTGGGTGTAGAATACAGAATATATAAAAAAAATCGATGAGATGGTTTAGTAATGTGGAACGTGTGAGCGAAGAGATCAAGATAAAGAAAATGTATACCCGACGAAAATTGATATCACTGGGTAGTTGGGTAGTTTTGTAAAATAAAATATGCACTTTGTACTATAATTAGCCTTAAGACTTAAGAACATACTTTGTGTTAAAATGCACTTTGTATTTGAACGCACTTTGTATTAAAATTAGGCTTAAGACTTAAGAACATACAATGTGGCGTTCTATCCTCTCTACCTACCTTTGCGGAGAAACAGCGTGATGGTTAGTTAGTTAAATAAATTATGATTGATTTAATTTCACAAAAATATTCCGTATTTGCAGACATAATGAGTTGTAAGAGATCATATTTCTCGTTAGGAGAAATGAGTCAAATTATGCAGCTTTCTTTCGTTTCAAAGTTTTTATCAGTTTGCACAAGTTATCACGAGTCTTCGTATCTCTTGGTTAGGGGTGTAGTCAATATTTGTAAGCTCTTTACCGTTGGGTACGCAGCGGTGAAGAAATTGGCCATACGACCGTGAGTAGTCAATCTTAACTTATGAAGTTAACCACCAATCCGGTGTGCAAATCACGTGTAAAATTTTGGGGAGTAATAAAGAAAATTCGTACTAACTGTTTTTTCTCTGTTTATTATACTTCTTCTTCTTCCTCTTCCTTAGCCTGTTTCTCTCCACTGCTGGATGTAGGCCTCTTCCATTTTCTTCCACTCATCTCTGTTTTTCCACCTTCGCATCCAGGTTCTTCCTGCTTGCTGGACTGTGTCATCAGACCACCTTTTGGGAGGTCTTCCGACGCTTCTATTCTTTGTCCAGGGCCTCCACTGTAGGATTCTGGTTGCCCATCTAGTATCCTTCTGTCGAGCCATATGTCCAGCCCACTGCCATTTTAATTTTGCATTTTTGCAGTTGATTATATTGAATTACAATTATTATAATTAAAATACATTAAACCATTTCGGAATACAATGCTAAAATACTCTGTAGTGTAACAAAGGCGTGGTTCACAGACTCGGAGAGGGCAACGGAATGATTTCGGTCCGCACTTGCTTGCCGTGGTGTTGCCAGATATTGACGTCCGGCACAGTTCTATGTTACATATTTATCCTCTTTGTATCAAAATTATCTTATTTCCTCCAATTTCACTTCGTTGAACATTCCACTTGCGAACGATGCAAGAAAAGCATAATTCATTTTATTCCCTGTGGTCATCTTTCAAAATCTTTCTCAAACTTTTTGTTTGTATCAAATGATTAACAAACCCTTCCTCAAGTACTGGTCATTAATTATTGTTGTCGGTTACATCGCATTCCGGCTTTCTCAAACGAGAAAACTTTCACAATAAAAATAATTAATACAAATGTTAATTGCTCGAGTTTTCTCAATAAATAGACAAACCACTTAACCTGTCACAGCGATGATTAATGCGGCACTACACTGGATGAACTCATCACAGATCAATCTCCAATCAACAACAGGTGGTGGCCAAAATACGATGGAGTAATAATAAATAGCTGGTAGATTGAAAAAGGTAATAATATTAAGTTGGTAGGAAAACAATTGCGGTTGTTGTCTAACCTTAGATTTTTAAATTAAAATTTTATTTCACGGTGCTCATTTTAATGTCATGTTTTATTGCATTTTGTGTTCTATATTTAAATACAGTAGAGATTATGATTGCAAGAATATTTCTATTCAAAAACATTGTCAATGTGTACGTGAAAATGAAATTCTCCATTATAAACTCCAGTGGAAACTCCTATTATAATAAAAAGTAAATGGAAATATTGATATAAAAATGAAAACAATATATTTGGGAAAGAGTCGTGAGTTTATGGATTTAAATAGTGTTTTTGATTGCATGCTGACATTTATTTCTAATTGGAGATAAGCTCCGGGAGCAAATAAATATGTACAAATAAAATAAAAAATCTGTGGGCGCGCAGCATATCTACACCATCCGCCCGATGGTGTAGATATGACTGCTTTTCTTCGTGTACGAGCTCGTTATATAAAATGCAATTGCACAAGGTCACTGACTAGGAATTCACTGTGATTGCAGTATAACACGCTCTTAGATAACCGCGTTCGCAGTCTATTTACTTAATCGTTCACCCTCGTTACTGGCTTCTCACACCGAGGGGTTCGGGTTTGATTTCCGATGAGGTCACAATTAATCTTTGTGATTTACTCATAATCCTGGGTGTTTTGTGATGTATTTTGGTCTGCAACTGGGCCTCTTGGCCTGTTAAAGCGTAAAATAAAATAAAAACTTCCCATAATAAATGGCGCAATTATTTCGTCAACAATAACTGGATACAATAATTGTAACACGGAATTGGGTCAAGTTAGCACAATAAATGAAAATATCATTATATGTGTAAACAAGGACTTGTGTGACACAATATGAATACCTATACGTTAAGGCAATCTGGAATTGGACCTGCTTGCGTCGCTTACATCCATAACTTTCACTATTACTTTCATTTTTACTACGCGACTCAATGTTGGCACACTGGAAACCTTTTCTTTTTGTGCGACTTTAAAAAGAAATCTATCCAATCATATATTTTGAGGATTTCCTAGAAATGTATGTTGAGCAAAGAAAGCAAACAGTGCTCACTTAACACAAACGCTATATGTAAATAAATTTTATAAAGAAATAACCTATAAAAAATTAAAAGCATGTGAAATCGCAACGTTTTCAAAAACAAAATAACATATTTTGATATGTGATCTATGTAAAATATATTAAAAAATAAACATTGAAAAAGTGTTTTTTAGCGTACCCTTACTAAGCTTACCAGGTTGTTACGGGACGTGGTGTTGGAAGGCAAATGAAAGAACTGGAAATTAATTTAGTAAATTTTGAAATTTACTAAACTTTAAATTTGAAGAAGAAGAAATTTAGTTAAATTTATAATCGAAGAAAGTCCTGGACACGAGTTAACTGTAGTATCGTTTTTTAATTTTTTTAAATTAAAATATGATAGATACCAGGAAGGACTATGGATGACATTTTACGTAATAGTTCGATATAATTATATAATAATAATGACAAAGTCATTTGTTATATTTGGCTGAGTTTTTCATACATTTCGCAATTTTCTGGATTCAGAGATATAAACTTATGAAAAATTCTGTACAAAAAAATATTGTTAAACATTAATGTGCGTTCATTTTGGATGGATACTCTTTGCTTTAGCACAAATTTAACGATATACCATTATCTATACTATATATAAAAAGGTAATGTTTGTAATTTAGGATGTAGAAGGTAATCTCCGAAACCACTTATCCAATTTCAAATATTCTTTCATCAATGATTAGAATAGACTTTCAGGGTGGACATAGGCTATATAATATTATCCCGTTAAAATAAAAGAGCTTATCGTGGTGACGTATTTAACAACTAAAGTTGACGAAAAAATGGTCAAGCCTTAACGGTAAGAGATATTTATATACTTTTTATAGAGAAGTTGTAGAATTGAAAAAGTTCTATAAAAAAATTCGCGACGACATATATCTATAGGTAAACTTTTAGTTATATTTATCAAATATTGATAAATATGACTGAAATTTACTAAAAATCTACGCGTGCAAAGCCACGCGGTTAAGCTTGTTATTTATAAAGTGAAATCTAGTAAGAGCGAATAAATATGATTTGATTGAAGTTAAATAATCTTAAAATAATACTCACTTTTGCGATGGTAATCCTAGTTTTGTAACAAATGTATTTTTTTTGATTGATTTAGTGAATGAATTTGTTTCACTATGAAATAGCGAAGACTTGTAAGAAAGCCTCGTTCGTGCTTCTTGATGATTTCCTTCGTAATCTTACTTAACTAAAGTTAATAGTCTGGAATATTTCCTTTTCAGGGAGCAGTGATAGTAATTTCGCCACAAACTACGATTATGGAAATTTTTAGACAGTACACAGTAGTACGCAGTTTTGTAAAAATGATTAATCGACTATTACATTCTCAAACAAATATTAACTTTATATAACACAGAATTCCAAAATGTTTTACATAAGGTTAAATGCATTACCATTATAGTAAAGATATTTTAAAATAATATTTCAACATTGATGTATCTATGATATACAGGTACTACTATATTATGCTACTTAATAAATATTTAAAAGTCTAAAACCTCAAGAATCATACCACTAGAGGACATTGCTGGGATCTAACCACCTTTTAAATTCTGAATCGTTAGAAATAAGTTGAGCAAGTCTTGCCCTAAAAAGTGAGTAGCTTGTTGGTCTTGTGGTTAGGACACTGGCCTCGTGATCCAAAGGTTGCGGGTTCGATCCTCACTCCAGACTAGCAAGTTAGTCCTATTTTCATAGTACAAGCGCTTAGCTTAGTTTGAAAATAGTAAGAATATTGATGTGACACGTATTCCGTGTTCACATCTCTATTTTAAAAAAAAAAAAAAAAAATATGTCCAATACTTTTCGACATTTAATGTCATTTTCCCATATTTCCTAACTAAAATGTTTTTTATTAGGCACATTTATAAGCTATAAAGGCACAAAAATTTAAATGTATATAACATAGTTTTTTTTTAATAAAAAAGTTAATTAAATTATTTTAATGCAAGCAAATAATTTTTAACGCCCTGATGAATAAAATGATTGTTTTTGAAACTTGTTGGATAAATTTATAAACCCAAGTGACATAAGCATTTTGGATAAATATTTAAAAAATATATTCATTTTATATCGGAGCCCACTTTCAAGTAGCTGCCAAGCTGGCGTGCAGTGAGTACATTGAATTAAGTATTTTACGTAAACATTTATTTTGAAAAAATAAATATATCTTGTAATATTCTTTTTACGGTTATTATTATATTTTTGTCACGAGATAGACAATAATCAAACATAATAATTTCGTTGTCTGTCCGTCTGTTTGTATGTCCATCCGTACGTCTATCCATCCATCCACTCGTCCGTCTGTCCGTCTGCGTAACTTCGTGTAACGTCCATAATTTCGTTCGAATTCACGACTTAAAAAATGACATTAAATGGCCGGCTTGAACCCTGGGCCAGCAAACCCGAACCGGCCGCTCAACACATGTTGCTACGGCCGCCTCTGCGTGGACCGCCAAGAAGATACTATAAATATATACCAGGGCTTAGCAAAGGCGCGAATCAATGTTCCTTCATTTTTGACGGGTTGCAGCTAGTATGATAATAACTGTGATAGGAATTAATATTGGATAAATAGGATTGGATAAATCTAGAGTCGGCAGACTAAAACACAACTCAAAAGATTTTAGGAACAATAAAAAAAGAAGTTAAATTGTTACATTATTTTAATTGATTTATCAGGGTGTACTAAATTAATACTAACATGATTTATACGTCATTTGAAACTACAATAATTAATGTATTAATTTAAATTGACTTTTTTGACGTTTTTTTGACTTATGTGTTTTAGTCTGCCGACTAACTTTCCCTCTAATTTTTCTATCGCAATCCTCCCGAGAAATGATTCGACTCATTTCCCCTAAAGCGTGCGAAAAAATTGTGCACGTATTGTTTCATGCATTCGAGCAAAACTAAAATCTGGCAAAGGAAACTTTATTTTATAATATTGGCTGTGCGGAGGGAAAAACATGTGTGCGGAGACATTTTGGTAGGTGTGCGCGCGCACACGCGCACACCTTACAGGGAACATTGCTGCCGACCCAAGAAATTGTTTTAGTGTTTTGTATGTCTCCCGCAGCCATGTCCCGTAACATTAATGAGATTTTAATAAATCATGTTGAATAATGTGAGATAAATATTTATTTTAATTTTTGAATGCTCAAACGTATATTTTGGTAATAATTATTTCACTAATATATTTTTAAAAATATACCAAATGTTCTCACCTCACGCACCAGCTGCTTTATTACCTCTACTCTCTTCAAAAGTAAATAATCATTAATGCTTAATCTCATTAGCAATTTGAAGATAATCCGCTATAACCGCAGTTTTTAGGGCAAGTTTTGTTATTAATTTATACCCTTCCTTTACAAGCAAACGAAATAAATGGGCGCCGCACAAGTCAAACAAAAACCAGCCAATAACACCTGTAACAGACAGCTACCCCGTTGAACACTATTAGGAGTTAGAAATAATTGGAAAAATCCCTGATACGACTGAATACCCCTTCGCCAACCCCTTTGATATAATTAATGATGTGCTTACGTGGGTATCTCAAATACAACCGAAGCATGTTCCAAAGCTGCTTGGCAATAGGTGAAAGCGATTCTCGGCAGACTGAGTAATGTCTGAGAAGTCACATTCACGCCTATTTAATTTAAATTAAGGGCCTAGACCTGCTGCCTTTCTGATGACCGTAAAATCAAACGTTTCAAGTGAATTATTATTTTTAATTTGAAATTAAAAATGAAAAAAAAAACGTTCGAGCCTTACAGTAGTCGCATACGATGTGTAACATTTGACATCTAACAATTAAAAATGTCAATTGAACAGCGACAGAAATTAACATCAAAATTAAAAAAAAGCTTTTTTTAAATCAAAATTAAAAATATCAATTGAGCAGCGACAGAAATCAACCTCAAAATTAAAAAAAAATGCTGAAGTCGGAAATATTTATTTGAATAATTATTTTTCAATTCAATTTCCATTTTTCAATTTTCAATTCAATTTATTTGATAATATGTAAATTACAAACAAAATGTTTTAGGCGTACATATTAGGAAGTATATATCAAAATAAAAATATTTAATTAATTAAAAATAACATAAAATCTGGTCAAAGGTGTAGGAGAATCCCGCTTCGGAAGACCCCCTCAGACACATGGAATATATCAATACCCAAAGCGATTTTGTTCAGCATAGCTGTGGCTCTTCCAACAGGCATAACCATCGGCAGGTTGGTCCTCTATATTAGAATGTGAAACAATCTATGCTGACGATGTCTATGTAATTATCAGGAACATACAAACCAATGCTCTGCATAATTTCAGGATTATCGATCATACCGCGCAACAATCGATGAAAATGTGTAATCAAATACACATTTCATCTAGTCTCTAGACTATTGTAGCCATGCATACCCTGGAGAAACTCGGTTGGGTAAAGCCAAGGATAATGTCCGTACTCTCTCATGTAGAGATATCTCAGAAACTTCTTTTGGACTTTCTTCACCATAAGAGAGTACTTGCCCTCATGTGGCCCCCAGATCATCGAGCCACTCTCGAGTCTACTCCGCACCAAGGAGTTGTAATGATTTCTCAGTACGCTGGTATTCTCGAAAACCCTGGCAGTACGCAGAACAAATCCTAACATTCTCAAAGCATTACCACTGATCGTCTCTATGTGATCGTGAAATGTTGGGTTGCTTACAAATCTAACACCTAGATCTTTAACATTTGATGTTCTTGTCAGATTTTGGTCGTTCATTTTGTAGCGAAAAAATAGAGTTTTTTGGGCCCTAGTGAAGGATGTATCCGAACACCTGGAAACATTAAACAAAAGTTAATTTCGTATTCATTAATACCCCCTTGCATTTTTTGAGAATTCTCTGTCATGAACACTAACTCAAAAAAATTATCGCTTGAACGTCGTAATTTTCGCATATTTATTTAAAAAAACACAATTATATCATTTAATATACGGCTGTCAGATTTCATTGTTTATAAACGATGATTTTTCCGTCGCGTCCCTATTGGTCAAATGAAATTGCGTGCGCTTCTCCGGCGTCTTATTTCCTGTTACGAATTTCCGTTCATTTTCACAAAATCACCGTCACAGTTTGCAGGAAAGATGTTGCACACCAAAAATTAAATCTTCAAAACATTCATTTTGTTATTTGATTCAAAGGGGAAACGAAAAGAAACGTGGGATTAAACATAATTATTAATTATAAAAAAATATATACTATCATATACATTTATTATCAACCGGTTTCCTCACGACAGCAACTTCGTCAGGATGAACGTACAATGACATGCACATAACATAATTTTTTGGATTCTATCTACCTCGGGCTTGTGCTTTTCTCTACGTCTACATTGTGTACCTATTGTATTTTTGTTGATACATTTATTTATCAGGTTTTGACAAACTACATAATAACTCAGAATGTAAAGCTGATCTTAGCATAGTTATTAGAATCAAAAAAGGGTCACAGGTGGTTTGGGCATGTTGAGCAAATGAATGAGGATATAATTAATAATTAATAAAAATGTAGTAATAGTAAATTGAATATGATTCTTAACGAGTTCCTTTTTACAAATAGTTACCTTTTAAATTTGCTTTCATGTTAGTAGGTAGGTACTTAATTATTATTCATTTTCCATATATAATTTTTATATTTTGAGTGTCTATACTTCGATTTTTAAATTTATTTTGTTAGTATAAAATTATATTCTGACAAAGGAGCCACGGGCTCTGAAACACGTTGATATTTTTCAATACAAAAGTGGTGAAAACAAAATTTATTTTTATTAATTATATTATTTATTTGTCTGTTTGTGATGGTGAAGTCTTGTAATTGATTTTTAACCGACTTTCCGACTAGCTAGAGCTCTTAAACGTTCAAAATTTATGTAAAATGGATGACGATACACGATTTGGTCACTATTAAGATTAAAAATAGCAATCATGTCACTAACATTAAATTATTGCACTAACATTAAAAAGCTGCAATTTGTTCCGTTTGCGGATGCATGCTAAGTAGATATTTTATAACATGTTAAGTAGATATTTTGATACTGCATAGGTGATATTAAAAAAGTAACCCGTAAAAACCAAGTTTTTACAATACTCCCTTTCTCGTTTTCAGGTTTCGTGTCTACCATATGCGTCTGAATCTCAAAACAATTTGTATGAAAAAAACATAAAAAATTTGAAAAATCCAAAATTTTACTAATTTTTTTTTTTAACGAAAATTTGAAAGATCTTCTTGATCGTCGCCACGAGTCTGCTTGCAAAGTTTCAGCTCGTTAGATACCTGTTAACATTCATCATTTAACTTTTTTCACTGTTATTCATTTCACTCATTTCAGACTCATTCCAGGACTGGTTTTTTCCCACAATTTTGTAAACACTTCTATGCGGTCTGCATGATTTATTTGCCGAAAAATAAAATAAATAAATACAGTTAAATGATAACCCTTGTTGGGGTATTATCGGGCTTAATCAAAAAACATGACTCGAGAATAATATATCTGTGCTTACTCGAGAGAGAATGATGCTAATTTATGTGTCTACTTTGCGAGAGCATAACGGGACATTAAACGAAGCAAAGTTAATGTGTCAACGCACTTTGTGTTCACATCTTAATTTCGAGCATTCGCAGGAATAAACACAGAAAATTTATGAGAGCGTTATGGATACAGAATGTGTCAAAAACCAAGCCTCCATTAAGGATACGTGAAGCCTCATATCATAACTTGTTCCTCTATGTTCTAAGATCCGTGAAAATTTTCTTATCCCCCTTTTCAACATTTTAACATAATGATTTAGTAATTGATATTCATAAAAATAAAATACTTTAACAATGTTTTTATAAATTTTCACATGAAGCAAACACATTGTGGTGAGACGTAATATTTTTAAATAAAATATCACTTTGACACCACGTTATTGAGTTATTACCAACTAGTTTTTTAGCTCACAGCTGAGCCTTCCATCAAGGTTGAATATTTATCCCTGTAATATTTATCCCTGATGAAAGCTCAGCTGCGAGCTGAAACTATTTGGTAATACCTCAATAAAGTGGTGTCATACAAAGTGATATTTTATTCAAAAATATTTTTACATACATGTAATGTTCTAAGAACACAGTAACTGGACTTCGTCCCCTCAGGGATGATTAATTAATTAAGATAGATTATAGAAGTATCACATAGGCGAAGCTATTTATAAATGAGAAATGTATATAAAAGTCTTTGAAACGATGGCCCAGGGTTTACAACCTGTACGAGCTGGCTTTAGTGATCTCTTGACACAATGCAACGTTCACCAATTCCATCGTAAGAACATACAAACATTATCAATTTTTTTAAGTAATATTTTCTATAAAATTTTTTGAAAGTTCTATATATATAAAAATTTGATAATGAATTCGGTAGACTATATAATGGTGATGGTAATTACCTCCTACACCCAAACTTTACCTCTTTATATATTAGTATAGATTTGTCTCACAATTTGAGTGTTTGTATTATTAAAAAAAAAGTTAGATAAAATTTTTATTTTATATTTATTGATACTATACAATACATGCATATAAAGGTTTAAGTTTAGGAAAATATAATTACCAAATCATTTACCAAGAATGGTCTTTGATTGATTTTTTGTTTTATTTTTGAATCTGTTGCGAAACGCTTGACTCGTGAGGAATATGGGTAAATTTGATTTGATTAAGGATAATATATGGACGGGATAAATGGAGATGGTACAAAAGGGACTGTATACGAAAGACTTGGAATGGAGAAAAAGGAAGCTTGACTCACCTGTCGCTGCATCTTTTTTTTACTGACAGTAAATGACAACCCTGGACAAAAAATAGAAGCGTCGGAAGACCTCCCAAAAGGTGGTCCGATGACATAGTCCAGCAAGCAGGAAGAACCTGGATGCGAATGGGGAGAAACAGAGACGAGTGGAAAAATATGGAAGAGGCCTACATCCAGCAGTGGAGGGAAAAAGGCTGAGGAAGAAGAAGAAGGAAGAAATCAGAAAAGTTTGCACTCCGTGTCAACAAAACGGCGACACACTTCCAGAAACACCTTCGCAACTGATGGTGCCTGGAGCCGATGATTATAGGAACATCACCCCGACGGAGAAGATAAATATGTTCACGATATGTTGTAATTCTGAAGTGGTGATCTCCTTTGTGCAACTTGAACAACAAAAAAGGGGGAGGGATCGTGACGTAAATGGCATCAGTTAAGCCAATTGAATATCCATTCGTGACCACGAAGTCTGTAAGTAAAAATTATGTTTCAGTGAATGGTCATTAATTTTTATTCAACTTCACTGATAAAACGAGATAAAACGACAATCAAAATATATCTAATAGGTCTAACATGTTGATTTTTTTCGAAGAAATATAGAACATACTATCGCTTCTCACTAGCTATTGTTTTTCTTTTAGATCAAAATGCACATTTAATGATGGTTGATGAAAGTATAAATCGTGAATAGGTATTTATTTTTATTTTTTACTTTTAATTTTTTGGTTTTTTTACATCCATATAAATAATAAATCTTGAAAAAAACCAATTATTGATGTACAAAGCCTTGGGCTAATTACATGAAAACACATATATACAAGAATATTATACCAGGATCGATAAAAAAAATAAGAAAAAACAATATGTCAAATAGTGAGTTTGTGTGAGTGTGTGTATGCGTTTTTATGTGTTCGTGTGTGTTCACATGAGTGGGAAAAAAAATGTCATTGCGTGAGTTTATACGTAAGAGATTTTGTAAATTGCTCAAAACTTAAATATAAAATATCGAGATCTGCAAAGGCCGTGTCATAGGTATGTAGAAGTCAATTAATAATATCGTTTTTACCATAGTTTGTTCTCCAATGATTTAAGTGGAAAAGGCGTGGTGCTCTTGTTCGTATTGCTGAGGAAGGATGAAGCAAAGGAAGAGAAAACATTTAGAGAGCGGCAGGAGCGCTATCATTAAGAAAAATGTGTCAGAGGATTATTAATGGTGGTGTGACGTGAAGTTGTTGGAAAGTAATGAACCAGGGCTCACGGCTGGCTTAATAAAATCAGACAGATTTAATAAGCAAAGCGAGGATGGCGAAGACAGCTGCAATGTGGCTAGGGAAGACAAAATTACCAGGAAATAACTTTACCGGTAAATCGGCAAAGTATGTGTTTATACCGATTTTCGGTAATCAATATATTATAATCAAGTATATATATTATATATATTATATATATAGTATAGAAAAGAAACCCGTGTTTCCCTACCCGCCAAGTTTTCACCACAACCAGCCACAACCACTCACCGGTGGTTATGGTGGTGGATAGCCCTTGGTGTCACATCGAAAATATGCGAGTTTGGTGGGGGTAGCTGTGCGTGGGTGGGAGTGGGTGACGAAAATGTTCTTTCTAGCGCATTGTTTTGTTATGGGAAGGCCACAAATACTTCAGATAGTTTCAAAATAGGCGCGCCGACAATCTCAGTGAATCTAGAAGGTTTCGGAAAAACCTGCTCTAGAAATTTCTGGAAGGAGAAGGTTCTACAAAATTCCTAAAAGTTCTATAAGATTCTAAACTGAGTGGCGGAATGTGTCGGTTCCTGAACATTCGACAAATTTCTTGAAAGTTCTGAAAGGAGAATGTTCTATAAGGTTCGCGAAAGTTCTATGACGATCCAAACAGTCTACTAAAAAACTACGCGTGCGAAGCCGCGTGAGCACAGCTAGTTTATCTACAATTTTGTAGGTATTAAAATTAAAATATGTTTTTATCGCATTAAGGTAAAGAATAACAAATTTTGTAGAAATGCATAAAAAATATCACATCGCTTATATAATGTGAACAAGTCATTTAAATTATTTTGAAATAAAATGAGATAAAAATTATTTTTTATTTTTTAACTAACAGACAGCCCAGTGGGCATGACACTTATTTCTTACACCGAGAGTTCCGGATCCATTACCGGTGAGGTCAAAAATAATATATATTTTTTTTTACTCAAGCCTGCATGTTTTATGATGTGTCTCGGTTCAGTTATTGGGCCTCTTGGACTTCTGAAGCGTAAAAAATAAAATATTTTTTTGTGATAAAGAAATCGGTAATAATTTTCAGAACTTCGTTTCGCGTCGAGTCTTTTTTTTGTCTAAAATCAACATCAACATCAGCACTCACAAAACTCACATCAACACAACTAAATAAATCAATATCAACATCGATTCTCACTCGACACTCACAAAACTCACATCAACACAACTGAAAAAATCAACATCGACTATCACTTTGGAACGAAGCGGCCATTTTGTCTTGTGACACATGGGGTTGATTGGTTGAATTGGATATTACCTAATGCCTTTCCTTTTTAATCTACTACAATATTGCTGACTGTGCTTTAATAGTGATTTGGAAACATGATTTTGTAAGAGATAGAGCTATATTTCGTACAAAATCTGAAATTCAGTACATTTTAAATTAGTAATCCTCGGTGACGGCATTCAAAACATTAATAACTTTCATTGGACACTGCTGCATTTGCTTTGATGCTCCTCAAATATAATCGAATATATCGTAATATTCCTTTCATAATTATTTTCATAACCATCTGCAACCCGTCAAAAATGGCGGAACATTGGTTCGCATCTTAACTAAGCCCTGGACATATTTATAGTATCTTTTTAACACTCCGCGGAGAGGCGACCGTGGCGACATGCGTGAAACGGCCGGTTCGAGTTTGATGGCCCGGGGTTCAAGTCCCATCTCCGGCCGTTTTTTAGCCGTAAATTCGAACGAAATTCGAAATTATTATAATTGGGATATATTCAGATGTAAATACATTAATATTATCAGATAAATATGCTGGTAATATCGCATTTTTTGCTAAATATTTGTTTAACAAAAAATATGAATCCTCGCGCCTACTGTAAGCATAATAAAAAAATACACGGAATACTTAAAATATAATCACTTGAAATTTTTGTTTACCGATTTAGTAAACCGGTTTATTGAAAACCGATATTGCGCACCCTCGTCGTGACCAGAACAGATAATTATCCGAAGTTGTGTAATGTCAGATGTCTGAAGTCAAGAGCGAATTAAAAGATTTTGGGATACGGTAGGCTACTTTTTATCTTCATCGTGCACCGGCAAGGATGTCAAAGTGTCACAGACAGAATTCGTATCTTTGTAGGTTAACTAGATTTCAGATATACCTTCGAGAAGGCGAAGTGACAATCTATTGATTTGTAAGTCTGTGGTTCCTTTTTTTAGTGATTCCATGACAGATTAGTCCATTTACCGTGCAATTTGAGTGAATATATTTATAGAAGCAATCTTCTGTCAGAATTGAATATATGTCATGATCGCTCAGTTCGTTTAAAAATTGCCTGTACCTATTGGGTGATTTTTTACTAGGACATGACTGAAATTTTTATTGGTACTTATTGAGGTTCATATAAAACAATTATTTTATAGGAAAATTGCAACTTTTTTCGTTTGCAAGTTTATTTGATACAGAAAAGGAGGTCATGTACTTGGAAATGAAATATCTAAAATGTAGCACACGATTTTTGGATTTAGAAACGAAATATCTAAAATATAGCAAACGGATTCTTGTATTTAGAAACGAAATATCTAAAATATAGCATGCGGATTTTTGCATTTATAAAAGAAATATCTAAAATGTAGCATACGGTATTTGTATTTAGAAATTAAATATAAAAGATGATGTTTTAACGCGATAAACTATTTATAATTAAAATTGTTAAAAAAATTTACCATTTTTTTAATTGATATTATTTTGCAATTTTTTTTTCCAAATCTTAATTCAATTGTCAATAAAAATAAATAATCATCTCCCTGTAAGGATGGTAGGATGGTATGATCCCTTAAACTCGAAGATACATAACATAGTTTATGTTTTCCATCCATTTCAAAGATCATCTAAATCATCTGTATAAGGTCTATCGAAACCAATTTAATTGTCCACCCCCAATTATCACTTATAAACATACACGTCCCAGCAAGGGCTACTAGAACACACTGTCTCTTCCACATTCTTAATGCTCGCACCAACTCCAGATTACGCTCATCCATAGTGGAAATGTGCCGAGCTTACAACGACTTGTTCACCGACATTGATATCTATCTTGTGTATTGATTTGAACTAAGAATACAAGTGAATATTATTATGCGTCGCAGTATTTAATTAATATCCAAATACATGTATAAAACGCTCAGCGACTTAAGATATGATGAAGTTTCGCGTGTGTATCTAATTAATTATGTCTTTAATGTATATTATAGATATCTCACAGAGACGAAACTGTATTTTTTATGGGAAAGTAGGTATAGAAGTCATTTGGATGTACATAGGACTTATGACCAATCGTATGGTTGGCTTAAGTGATCACTTTACACAATGTAACATTCGCCATTTCCACCCATTATAGAATATACCATGCCTACTAATTTTTGGATATAGTTGTATATATATATTTGAATTGTATGATAAGCTTTTACATATGAGTTGTAACCGCCTTTCCATGCAGCCTGTACAAAGCCATTTTCATTCCTCCAATGTCTCTGTGACAAAAATCCAGCACTGTTCTGAAAGATTTGAACAAACACAAAATATTCTGAATAATGTCTTTGTTTTATTGTCAATTAATTTCATAATGTTATTACTTCAGTACTTCGTTATATTCAATTTTTTCATTCTATTGCTACAGTTATTGTATTCTATTTTTTATTTGTTTTTCTAATAGTTAATACATTAAAATTTAGTGTCTATAGAAAATATGTTACGGCACAAGTCAAAATGTTCGATTCTGATAATTCAACTCTTATTCATACATATATATATATATATATGTTAGTTCTAACTACTTTGGGGGTAACCCGCGTCAAATTCTGGTCGTCAGGACCAGTCGTCTGCCGACGTTTCGAACAGATCTCACTGTTCATCTTCAGGGCGCCTTGTCGATGAGCTGCTTCTCCAAAAAGCGTACAACTGTTTGGGTCCGGAGCTCACCGTCAAGTGAAAGTTTGAAAAATTCTGCGTCAGGTGTTTGTGGAGGAGTGGGTTTCTCCAGCGACGCCGTTAATGTGTTTTGCTCGGCTTCTAGTAATCCGTATATTTACTTTATTATCGTCATTATACAATATTGAGAAGGTTGGATTTTCTAATTGCTTCGGTGTTTTCATCGTGATTTCTGGTTTATTATTATTAATATTATTTGTATTAGAAATTTGATTATTATTATTAAGAATGTTACTCCATGCGGTCGGAAGTCGAATGCTATCGTCTCTGTTGTTCATTATATTATTATTTCTTTTATTTATTTCAATTGCCTCTCTGTAGATTCTAAATGTTTCATTATTGAGGCTGGCAACTACTTTTGAGTTGTCGAAGTCTATTTTATGATTCTCCGTTAGAGAGTGGTGGACAAGGGAAGAAGTTAGTTTCCGATTTTTTATATCTACGCGATGTTCAGAGACGCGTGCCGAGATTCTTCGGTTTGACCTTCCTATGTAGGTTTTGTTACAGTCACCGCATGGTATTTCGTATACCCCGTGCGATTCTAGAGGTATTTTATCCTTCGGACTTCTTAAAAGTGATGAAATTTTATTAAATGTTCTAAAAACAGTGCGGATATTATATTTATTTGATAATCGACTTATTTTATCTGTAGTTCTCTTTACGTACGGTAGGAATGCGGTAGCTAGTGGTTTTGCTTCTATTAATTTATTTTTATTATTATTATTTTTACTTGAATGTCTTTTAATTGCGTTATTTATCGTGGAATTCGAGAAACCGTTACACTGAAGCGTATTTTTAAGATGTTTCAATTCGTTTTTAATATTATCAGAGTCGGCTATCCTTATTGACCGCGTGATCAAGGTATTTGCTACTGAGGCGATTTGTGCTGGATGATGATTTGACGATGCGTGGAGATATCTGTTGGTATGGGTTGATTTTCTGTAAACTGTATGACCGAGAGTGCCGTCGTCTTTCTTAATTATTAGAACATCGAGAAAAGGAATTTCATTATTGTTTTCTATTTCCATTGTGAACTTGATGTTATTATGGATTTCGTTCAAAAAATTAAGGAATTTATGTAGTTCTTCCAACCCGTGTGGCCATATAACGAAAGTGTCGTCCACGTATCTGATCCAAAGTTTCGGTTTTAGTCGTGCCCTTTTTATAGCTCTAGGTCTAATTTGGATGACATTATTTTGGCTTTAGTTGTTTTCTCTAAATAGGTTATTGGATTATTATTATGCAGTTTATATGCGGGATCATTAAGCGAAGATTATCACCTCAAAATTACTAATTTACTTAATCCTAAAAAAATCCTAATCCTAAAATCCAACCTACTCAACATTGTATAATGACGATAATAAAGTAAATATACGGATTACTAGAAGCCGAGCAAAACACATTAACGGCGTCGCTGGAGAAACCCACTCCTCCACAAACACCTGACGCAGAATTTTTCAAACTTTCACTTGACGGTGAGCTCCGGACCCAAACGGTTGTACGCTTTTTGGAGAAGCAGCTCATCGACAAGGCGCCCTGAAGATGAACAGTGAGATCTGTTCGAAACGTTGGCAGACGACTGGTCCTGACGACCAGAATTTGACGCGGGTTACCCCCAAAGTAGTTAGAACTAACATATATTGTACCCGTGAAAGCCTTAGATTTAACACATATATATATATATATATATATATATATATGAGATTAGCTTGTGTCTGTTTTATTTCCGAATAAATAAATATAATAAAATAAAATCTCTAAAATTAACGCTAGCTTAATTCAGCTCAATAATTTTAAAAATAATTTAATACAGGGAAAACGCTAAAAATCTTTTATTCTTTCCTTGTACACAAAGCTCGTCCCATTCTCTAGACTGTATGGAAAGAAAAAACTATATACGCTTTTCCTACGTACACTTTGACAATTTTCACTTAGTTTTCTCAGTACTTGGTCTACTGCTAAGTAGTCTCTTCACTGCATGCTTTTGAGTATAAAACTGATATCCTAAGGTACTACATTTACTTCCGTATAGTCTACCATCGCAGCCTTTCCATTCTCTCTAAAATACCGAAGACGGTGTGCCACTTATCTCGATACTAAATAACTTACACAATTTGTGTTGCTTTATGACAGCGAGAAAGTTTTCACCTGTGAACAGAGGCAACGCGAAGTACAAAAATATTTTGTAAATAAGAATATATTAACGGTTTTAATCAGACCATAAAACATTCAAAGTATTTGTTTATTTGCTTATTTTGAAATATTAACAGATATAAGAAAATTATATATATATAAATATATGAGAGTGTAAAGAGTTAGTAATTAACAAATTAACTTATTTCCTAACATATCTCACATAGAAATAATTTTGATTCAGTACATAATAATAATATAAGCATGTTAAAATAAAACACATTAATTGTAACAGTAGCGAGTAGAACATAATAAAGTAAATAAAAATAATAAAGTATTCGCATTACCTAACTTTATTTATGTCTTGCATTGCAGTAATGAATCAATATTCAGTTATTATCATGTATTAATTCAATGTTGCGTCGCAGAATTATGTTCACTTGTGATCTTAGGTGGTGTAGAGACACATGATGGATATCGATGTCCGTGAACAAGTCGTTGTAGACTCGGCACATTCTCACTATGGGGGAGCGTAATCCGTAATTGGTAATTATGGTTTGTGTTTAGGGATATTATACCGTGTTTTTACGACTTTTCTGGCTGGTGTTTCAGATCTCGTTGCAGGGTCCATCGTCAGAGCTGATGTGTTATGAGTGTTGACGTTGGACTAAGTATTAGCTTTGAATACGTAACCACAAAATGGTGCTGCTTTTGACACGGTATTGCAAGCCAACAATTAACCACAATATCAACACTTGTAATACCTAACCACAACATCCACCTCAGCCCTGATGATGGACCCTGCAAAGGAATCTGAAAGATTGGCTAGAAATATCGTAAAAACACGGCATAATACCCCAGAAAACACGTATCTGAACGGCCGAGAAAACCTAAAAACATTTTTATTCAAAATGTTATTTGACATTCTAGAATAAATTGTATGACTGGTTTCTGATGAAAAGGTGGAATTAACTACTTAAATAATCATCAGAATATTTCCACACTCTTCTATTCTGGCACACCACTGTTGCTTCGACCACATTCATACATCTTCGTTTGTTGGATTACGCTCTTCGATTGTGAAACTTTTATCAGGGTCATCCTCCAATATTTGGATTATCTGCTCATGCCAGGTCTTTTGAGGATGCCCTCTGATTCTACTACCATCAACACTCCCCCATATGTTGATGCGGAGTGCTTCACCAAAGGTTTATGGATAATTATTCTCCGTTTTCTATAACTTAATCGAAAACGAAAACTCAAAAAATATTATGTACAATTTTAATATTTCCGCTTCTTATTTATTTGGAAGACGTCCTAGTAGTTTGACATTCGTCGTCTTCCACAGCCATCTCAAGAGCATGGTCATCAAAATCCGAAGAATGACGCTTTTATGACTTGTATAAGCTGGCACCACCAGCTTTGAAGTAAACGAATCACTCTCAGTATAGCCTTTTGCTAATCGGTCCTCGAATCGGGACAGCATAAGGTGGCAAAAAGGTGTATGCATTTTGATTTCCTAACCCTATTAAAGAATTATATTATTTCAAAAACAAGAAATTAATGTAAAACTCAAATTCACGCAACCTAATGGTATAAGCCCAAGAAATAGTTAACAAATGATACAATTAGGCTCAAAACCAGTGTCATGGAACATGTAACGAAGTTGAGATGGAAAATGAGCAGGGTATGTTGCAAGGCAAAATGCCACTAGATGGACTCCAAGAGTTCTAAAGTGGACAACTTGGGAGAATAAAAGAGGCATCGAAAGACCTCAAAAGATATGGTCCGACGTTACAGCCTCTGTAGGAAGGAGGACATGGCTATAAATCAAACAGCAGAGAAGGATGGCAGGGTATGGAAGAAGCCTATATCTAGCACTGGAGAGATAAAGGCTGAAGATGACGAAGATAATGAAAAATAATAAAAAAATCGGATAATTATGTACCAATCATACAGCTTCCAGATAAAGAGTACATCGATGTGTTTCGTTGAGTGGAACTGATATAAGAAAAACGACTCCGCAAATAATTTAAGAAGCGGGTCGGGTATTAAACGATCTTTTTTCCAATTGAAATATTTTTAAGCCACGCCTCGCAGTTGTTAAAACATCAAAGAAAAACATTATAGATTTGTATTTTCCGTGTTGGAAGTTTAAAAATTTTCCGTTTGAAGTGTAAAATTATTACGTAAAAAGTAAAATTGTATAACATTGAAAATCTCAAACGAATTCCGAGAAAATAATAATACTTGAATGTGTGGGTTTTTTAGTTTACCTGGTATTTTGTAGGCGGCAAGGTTTGACATTATTTAAATATGTATTGGTCGTGCCTAGGGAACGCAATCCCAAGTCGGGATTGTCCTTTCGGAATCCCTCGAGATTAAAATTTCCAATCCCGCTGGATCCCTACGGGTCGGGATCCCGAATACTTGTGTGTGTTTTTTTTGTTTATAGAGCTGAATAGCAATTAACGACAATGCCTTGCATTTTAATATCAGCAATTTGAATAAAATGTTTATTATTAATCATTGCGTTAGAGTTTTTGTAGGCGTTATTCCAAGCATCAATCAGTCAATGTTTTTTTATAGTCATTTTATAGTTATATAGTATTTTGTTGTATATCTTTATTATTTTTTGTTCTAACTATATTGTTCAGCTGCTCATCTCGGCACAGGTTCTTCCTAGTGAGATGAGCGGCTCCATCTCCTGTCATGTAACAAGATGAAGATAAATAAATAAATAAAAAATAAAAAAAATGTAGTAGAGTAAAAACTACTAACTAGTAGTAGTTTTTATTACTATGTTAGGTTGATAAAATACAGCGAATATTATTCAAAGCTATTTTCATTATTTGAGTGTGACGTGAACATAAGTTTTAAGTACTCACTAAAAGCTCTACAGACATATACAATTAAACATACAAAACATAAAAAATGCTGATCACTTCCGATAATCCCGATAATCTCGCCCGGTTTTTCGGTTCGGGATTGATCTCGTGAAATGCCTCAAGATCTCGCGGTATCGGGATTGCATTGGCTCTATATGTGTATTCGTTATGATATGTGTGGCGAGGGCCTCTGCATGAGCGAGGGTATGTCAGACTTACCACCTGGATGGCAATACTTCCGGTGCGCCAGTTCGGCCTGGCTGCACGGTCCACCAGTTGCTGATCGACCACGCCCGCGCTGTATGGCATCTGTTGCTGAACGCTCATCGCCCGCGCCCCATAGCTTCGTCATCATTGCACATGCCCACGCAGCATAGTTGTTATTATGGATCATACCCTGCGCCGCTATCTTATTGTCGCATGTCGCGGGAGGAATGAATGAAAACGTAGGAAATTAATTAAAGATTTATTAATTACTGATTAATTAACTATTCAGTGTAAAAGGTCACTTAACACTATTACACTTAACGCTTATCTTTAAATTACACTATTTCGCAATATATCACTCGCAAGTAAACACTTTATTGTCGTATTCATGAACACATTCTTATTGTGAAGTTGCAATTTTTTCAGAACAAAGTTCTGTGAAATTTAAAACCATATTAATTAATCAATGAGAAAGATATTTTAGTTGTTTGGTTTGGTTTTTTTGCATGTCTTTCTAATTGATTAAATAATTTGGTTTTAACGGTCTAATATACAAGGCCGCATAATATGCAAGGTTTAATATACAAGGCCGCTATAGCGTAATTGGAGAACGCGCATGCCCCGGAAAGGAGGAGATCCGTGGTTCGAATCCCGGCAGCAGCCAAATATTTTTTCGTGGATTTGGTTTTTCTGCATATCTTTCTAATTAATTAATCAATTTGTGTTGACTTTATTATCACTTTAACACTTTGCTAAACATTGACTAGAATATTCCATCCGATTTTCGCCTGTATTAATCGTTCCGTTTTATTTCGCCTCTTTCGCTCTCGTACGTAAGAACTTCGCTAGATTATTCACTCATTTATCGCTTGGATTAATAATTTTTTTTTTTAATAATTAATTTATACCTGAAAATACTGGTACTTTGTACTTTCCGAATTTTTATAGTGTTTTTCGATACTGTTGTGACAAGTAACAGAAGTGCGTAATTCTTTTTAGCATCTCATTACATTATTCTTACTAATTCACGAAAGTGAATATACCTCGGTGAAGACAGCATTCCACATCATTAAAATCCACTTCCAACGGTACCGAGTTTGTGGTAAATCGAGGAACCCAGAGGTGAATTTTGTATGTTTTGTGTATGAGTGTTCTCATCTTATACTGGACGATTTTTCTCTCGTTTTGGAGTTTTGTGATTATTTATCTGCTGCCGATCCGGGTATATTTGTAAAGTATAATGAGCTTTACTATAGAATTGAAAATACAGATCTTCAGTTATTTACAAGAAACGCAGTTTTCTTAGTCAAAAATGCATTACAAATACTATAACATAAATTACAGAAGTTTCACAAAGACGAAGCTATTTATATGGGAAACTATAGAAGATTATAATAGGTTGATCCAGGCCTAGGGTCTGTATGAGCTAGCTTATGTGATCACTATATACAATGCAAAGTTCACCGTAAGAACATCCACGCATTATCAACATTTTGAAAGTTGTATATATTGTTCGTTTTCTCTCATACATTTTTTTTTTTTTTTTTTTTTTTTTTTTTTTTTTTTTTTTTTTTTTTTTTTTTTTTTTTTTTTTAAATAGAGATGTGAACACGGAATACGTGTCACATCAATATTCTTACTATTTTCAAACTAAGCTAAACGCTTGTGCTATGAAAATAGGACTAACTTGCTAGTCTGGAGTGAGGTTCGAACCCGCGATCTTTGGATCACGAGGCGAATGTCCTAACCACAAGACCAACAAGCTACTCTATATATACATTTAATAACGTATCTTTAACAATTTCTACACTACCGTATATATTAAAAAGTCTGAAATAATCTGAATTCCGTTGGGTGGCGAGCTATATCCCGCATTGGTATACATATACTATATCCATTATTGGGACGATTAAATAGTGTTAAGTGTAGCAAAAATTGGAGGATGGCCCTGTTAAAGACTTTAATACTCGAAAAGCGTGTAAGTGAAGATGTATGAATGTGGATAAGGCAAAATGGATATGCCAGAATAAGAAGAGAATGGCTTTCTATCCCATCCCTGTGGGAAAAGTGTCATAGTTATGATTAGTTAAAAATTTACAAAGTAAAATAAATTAGTTAAATAATTTATTTTACTTTGTAAACGCTCCTAATGGTCTAAATCAGGTGTGGCGAACCTAGGGCACGCGTGCCAGAGGCGGCACGTTTGAGAATTTGGAAGGCACGCGAATTATTTCCAAGTTCAAAATATGTTTTTAAATGTTTAAATAATTGAATTTGGAAATAATTGAAAGCGATCGATTAACGAACAACATTAATAAATATGCAGAAGAAAAAATAATGAGACGTTAGAACGCCATTCCAGAAATCTTTAGCAATTAAAGAAACTAGCAAGAGCAATATTAACAATTTTCTTTTCTACATTGATTGGGAGTCATTATTTTCAGAAACGAATTTCATAAAATGTAATTCAATAATGACTGATGAATCCAGTTGGTCGTCTGTATTACTAAAAGTGACGAAATATGAACCAGATATTAAGAATTTCTCATCGAATGTACATCAGAAAAAAATCTCATTGATAACTAATGTGTATGTGCATTGATTACGACTTTATTTTTAAGAAACTATATTGTAATTTTTAAGCTTGTAAATAAAATTCAGAGAAAAAAACATTTTTTCTATTTTCTTAAATTTTTTTACTGCTTGGGCACGCCACACAATCGAGAAATAATATTTGAGGATTTTTAGCACGCGGACCCAAAAAGGTTCGCCACACCTGGTCTAAATCATCCCATGGATTTAGACCATTAGGAGCGTTTTTATGGTTTGTATTGATAAGCGCTTAGATGATGGCAGAAGAGGTTGTACACCATATCAGGTAAAGCAATATTTCGTAAGGGTTTGCTTTCTAGGGTTCTCTTGCTTGTTTTGGAGGTGGGGAACATCTGGGATAAATAAATCTTCACGTCTGAACTTCCCTTAATTAAAGGGGTCGCATATGAGGCTTTCCTGTCTTTATTTGTCTTTCTCTCCCTTGCGGGCCGCGACACGGCATAACACAACGGCTCGACAACCCGCAACCCCCGACCTACAGCCTGTTATCTTAGGGTAGGTACACGACCCTCGATCATACTATTCTCTTGCTGGCGGAACTAAACTCAATTCAAGGCTGCAAATTAGGCACTAGAATTCCAAATACGAGGTGCGTAAAAGAAAAGGCAGCAATATTTAAAAAAAAGAAAATAAAAGTTTTAAATGCAGTCACCGAGGATCACTTATTTAGAATGGACTGAATTAGATATTTTATGCGAAAAATATTTATTTTATATCCAAAATCATGTTTACTAATCCATATTAAAAGCAAGGGCAGCAATATCCACTTTAATCAATCAATTTTAAAGGGTGTGTCACGTGACAAAAAGTCTGCTTCACACCAAGGTAAAAGTTAATGTCGATTTTAGACTGAAGCATCAAATTACGTAAATAGCAAAAGCACAAATGTCCGCTATTTGATAGCAAATACAGCAATATCCATATTTTATTTTATTTTTTATTCATTTATTAGATAATACATATGATTTCTTTTATAACAATGATAACTAGGGAATATTAAAAATAAAATAATTATTTTATGCTATACCTCACCAAAAAGAATTAAGATTCTTGTGTGTGGTGAGGAATAATCATATTGGTAGTGTAATCTAATTTAACAATCAATGAAAATTAGGTAATATACTATTTAGCTAATATATCGAAATTTTTGAATAAGCAGCCAAAAAAAAACTCGTACCAGAACCAAAAGGGAATTGATCACATAGTCCCAAATGGATAAAAAATCACTCAACGAACACAACTCAAATAGCCAAATCAAATAAATCTCTCAAGTTATCCACCAATAAGTGAATTTGTAGTCCCCAAAGCACGATGTAGGTTTCATATATCCCAGAGAAATTTCCTGGATTAGTGACAGGTTTTTTATCTTTATTTAGAGGTATTTATCTTAGAAACACATCAGTAGGATATTGCTGCTTTTGCTTTTGTACCACTCATATATTATAATCGTATCAATTGAAAAAAAAGAGTACTGAAAGTGTTTGTAGGATTTATTTAAAAAAAAACAATAGTTTATTCCGTTTTAGAGAAACACAGATTATGTGTGAAATTACATAGCTGCTAACACTGCTGTGTAACTGATACACTATACTTCCTTTTGTTTTTGATCACTTTAAGTTACAAAACTAAACGCGCATGAATGGTCGAATTGCGAAAGATGGAATGATGTAGGCGAGCAGTGTGAGCTACACACCGCCCGCGCTTGAAGCTTGGTTCGTCATCAGATTCCATTTGTCAGATACTCGGTAAGATCTCCGATTGGTCGATTCGCTTCAGGGCACGTTAGAACTTTAAGCTCTAGATTACCATGGGTATGCTGGACAAGACGTTATAAAGTCCACCTCGTCATGCTGCTATAAACTCATTTTTGTTACAAAAAAATAACCGTATTTTAAACACAATGTTACTACCGTTGTTATTACGTACCTATTAGTACTTTTTTTACTTCCAAGAGAACACCAATCTTTTAGAGTAATTTAAATCCCTATTCTCAGCTAGGTGTGCCAACGTGTTCCTTAGGGTTCCTTTATTCGTTCGTTCCTCTGAACGTTCAGTGCTTGAAGTGGACCGTAAACGAAATATGTACTAACAATAGTTTGATATGAATGTTCCAAGAACTCAATGATTTCGTCCACAGAGGGATAGATAGGATATTTAAATGGAAAACATGTATGGAAGTCTTTCAAGGGTGACCACAAGGCTAGTAACCTGTATTAGCTGGCTTAACTGAGCATTTTACATTTAATAATTTCGACCCAAACTTAAGCCTCTCAGAGTGTCGTAATCCCTTAAATACCCGCGCGCACGAGCCCGCGTGAATCTTGTCATTGAAATAACACTCTTTATTACTGTAAATACTGTAAAAAAACATTTGTAAATTAGAGCATAGTGCTCCAATTAAATTAAATTAAATTATTAGGTTCAGTGACTTTGGTGATTAAGTAAAACTTTAATTAATTTAATGTGTTTGATTTGTCTCCCTCCGCCACGATCCCGTGACAATATAATGTAAATTAATAAATAAATAAAAATACGTGAGTGTACTTGTGTACGCGCGGTAGAAGTTAAACTAAAATAAAGACAAAATTACATATTAATGACGCTCAAAGTATTGAGTTTTAAAAATCTACTCTGATTATTATCGATTATTTTATTGAGTATCATGAAAATTATTTTTTCTTGAAACTCAATAATAAACACTTACATAAATGTAACCGCGAATATTAAAATAATTTAAAATAATAATAAATAATAAAAAAAACTTTCTTAACAAACGATTGAAACATTCGTTAACTTGCATGTAAACAGCTTAAAAGAATTCGATATGGCGTCGTAAGTTCTGATGTCGAATTTCCGCTACATGGTCTCCTTTTATTTTATTTTATTTATTTATTTTATTTTTCATTTATTGGTTTTCTTACAGCCATACAATTAATAAATCTTGAAAAAAAAACAATTATTGGTTTACAGAGCCTTGGGCCAGTTACAAAAAAACACATATATTTATACAATAATATTATACCACGATCGATAAAAAAAAATAAGAAAAAAACAATATGTCAAATAGTGAGTTTGTGTGAGTGTGTGTGTTTTTGTGTTTTTATGTGTTCGTGTGTGTGTTCACAAGTGTGGGAAGAAACATGTCGTCGCGCGAGTTTATACGTAAGGGATTTTGTAAAATATAGAGATCTGCAAAGGCCGTGTCATAGGTATCTAGAACTCTGTTAATAATACAGTTTTTACCGTAGTTTGTTCTCCAATGATTTAAGTGGAAAAGGCGTGGTGCTCTTGTTCGTTTCTGCGGGACATTAAAGTGTATCGAATTTAAAATTTTATTGCCACAAATCCAGGACTAAATTACCAGTCAAATTCTGTGATCAGCAGAATATTAAAAACGTATTGAATATGGTTATATGGTTGACATTTTCAATGACCATCTAGTGAAAATAAAGTTAACACTTAAAGAGACCCTACAACTTCATTACTAACTTCCACTATTACTATATACAAGTTATGATATGTAATATTTTTTTTTATATACACATTACTGCTTTGTAATTTATATTTTTATATTTTATTTTTTACTGTTCATACCTGATATTGTTCTGTATACTTCTATAATGTTGTGTAATATTTTTCTATTTTTTTTTATATATAATACGTGCTATGACTTATTACTTTTATACCTTATATGTGCTCCTTCTACCTGATATTGTTTATATACTTCTTTGCATATTACATTTTTATACGTAAAAGCCTATAAAAATATAATATGCAAAGAAGTATGTTTTTTATATGTAAAAGCCTCTCTATTTAAGGAGCCAAACGTCACAAAATTTATAAAACTGGGAAGACTTCGGTGGCTGGGTCATGTGGAGAGAATGTCCGAGCATCAAGCACCCAAGTCCTTGCTGAATTCAAGGCCAGTAGGGCGAAGGAGATTAGGAAGGCCAAAATTAAGATGGAGTGACAACGTAATCAAAGACATCTCTGCCTTAGAGCTTCGGAACTGGAGAGAGCTGGCACTAGACCGAGATGAGTGGAGGAAAATTATTGAGGAGGCCAAGACCCACCAAGGGTTGTAGTGCCAAGAATGATGGTGATGATATGTAAAAGCCTATAATAGCGTGAACAAATAAATAAATAAATACACGAGCGGTTTCGGTATAAGGTTTACGGTATATAGTTTACCGGTGTCATGGTGTGGCAATCCCTCGATGATCACTTGGGCATTATTTGAATGTAATCAAAACAAATGTGGATACAAATGCGAGATAATCTCCGTCCACATCCGTCACTGGCTGTTTCCGGTTATGGCGCGAAATGGCGCGTGTTTTTCGCGGGTTTTCACTCCGCGTTTATTTATTCCCGCCGTTTTTCATGCATGCCCCGGAAGCGGGGGGGGGGGGATCGTTTGTATTCGTTCCATTGGCTGATAACGAAGGCGTATTTTTTCCTAGTCAAATAAAATTTAAAAAAAAATACGTCTCTGTATTCAATCCGCGCGCGACATCTTGTTATTATGTGTAGCAACATTTTATTTAGAATTTAGTGCTTACAGTGTTATTTGTACGAAGTGGAATGAATAATCGTATGTATCTGTATATTTTAATAATTGCGTTCGTTTGTCTGTAATACATCTTCAGTCAGACCGCAGTCATTTTTCAGAAATATCTGCAAATTTTTTCACGGGAGCGAGAATAAAATTAATATTATTATTTTTTTTGATGCGAACACGGAATACGTATCACATTAATATTCATACTATTTTCGAACTAACCTAAATGCTTGTGCTATGAAAATAGGACTAATTTGCTGGTGTGGAGTTTATAACTGTCATCAATCACTATCAAGTATTTGGCGCCCTGTTCTTACGACATTGATTCAACCCTTGAGAGACATCGCAGTAAAGTCCGCTGACGTAACTAGTACATATTGCACACTGGCGACCTCTATTGTAGAAGAAGTGAACACTCCACAAGTGCATATAATTTACGCCCTCGAAAGCGGTAATCCGCGGGTAAAGGTCGTCCTCCTGATGACGTTGAATGAGAATTCAACGAAACGTCAAAATCGTTTCTCGGAAAAACATACGGTTCGTATAAAATATCCGCAACCAGTTACAGTTAAACATATCTAACGACCGTAATAACAACCTTAACTTTTTAATATGTGAGGTAGTTACGGCTATCTCATTGAATGCAGAAATTCAACGCAGAACAGTTCGCAAATAGGCAATTCCGTATAGTATTTTACTTGTAATAATTACGTGTAAATATATAAGTTGTATTGGCAAGTTTGATGAAACTCCGATATCAAGATAACCACAAAACATCACAGAACCTGATTTTCATACCAGTGGCAACAGAGAATGTTCAAAAAAGGAAAACATAACAAATAGACTTCTAAAACACTATCTTATCCAATGATGTAGTAAACTGTAGATACGTTATATGCGTGAAATCTTGGCAACTCAAAAGTAAGGTAAATTGCCTTACTTGCATTCGTTATCGAACGGACCTTCGGAAAAAGGAACGGAGTATCGTACACTATTGTTAGAATGAGTATGTTATTTTAGTCACCGTGACTTCAAATTACCTGATTTTTCTGTCTACACGCAGAGCATTTGTGTGCCGTGATTTGTTGTCTCTTTCAATGCAATATTTGCTACATATGAAAGCCGGCTAGTATGGGAATAACGTGTCTATATTATAATACGTCAATGGTCTTATCTGTATTCATGACTTTGTATACATCTTAAGAAAAGACGATTACAAAATGTCTAGTGTGATAGGCTCCTGCATCACAAACTGGTCACTGTGGCTTAGACTGGACTGGAAAATTTATGCTCTTCCATTCCTACTCTGTCCATCCTCTCCAACTTCTATTATTCCGGTGATCTCAACGTGGGCGACGTTTCCGAAGAATTGGATTGTTACTCTTTCATTTTATTTATTCAATGTATTGTATTGCGCTGTATTGTATTTGCCAGCACTTCTTTGATCAAACATAGTCAGCTTATTTAAACAAGTGCTGCTGCGAGTCCGGGTTTTCCCTGGTCGGGGGATGATGTCAACCATTGTTTTATAAACTTTACAGGGTGTCCAACTCCACAAACGGGATCGTTCGCTTTGTTCCGCATAAATAGAGGTAACGTTGTTACCTGATTTTATATACTTTGTCGGATAAAAGTCACGTTCTGACACGTCTATTTTTATCTCTATTTCTTAACTTACTTATATTTTAATAACACGATCCACAAAACATCTTGCCAGACGTTGTCTGTAGGTACTATCCATAGAAACTAACACATTTAATTAACGAATTAACACATCATTTAAAACATCTAACTATTATAAATAACGCTTAATTACGCAAAGAGGATACAACGCCATGTTCTTCTTCATTTATTCGGCACACCACTTTTGCTTCGGTTACATTTATATATCTTGTCATGCATGCTCTACAGTTGTTAATGCTTTTAACAGGGCTTTCCTCCAATATTTGTAATATCTGTGCCATGTCTTTCGTGGACGCCTTCTGTTCTTGCTGCCTGAACACTTGCCTCGTACATTTTGTGTGAAATGCGTTACAATACAAGTTATTTTTTATGTTTATGTCTTTTGTTTCAATAAAATAATATTATAACATACATCAAATCCTCTAAGGTGGTTATCCCAAGGAATCGGAAAAATCTCATGAATATCGAATTATTCGTTGAATGACGACCAGTCAACGAATCAACGTTCACACAATTTTCATTTTAAAACATCGGTCAGAACCTCGATTTGTCTCTCGAGTAGAACGAAGGGAGCTAGCAGAATGACTAATTAATTACTTTATTCGCGGAGAGAAGATGCGAGAGGGAGACAAAAGGCGAAAATGTTTTTGCCTTTGTGTGTAGGCACATTTTATCAAAATTAAATTATGTCCTTATTTTGTTAAAGGCGACGGTTTCAATTCTGCGAAAGGTCCACTAATATATATATTTAATTATGTGATATTAGATAATTATAACGAATTAAATATTAATATTTTGATACTGTTTTAAGCATGCCAAAGTTTCCCGATAAACAAATTAGTACTTAGTTATGAGCGTAAACCTTTAGAAATAAATACACAACTGTCAACTTCCTCTTCTTCTTTAAGTGCGTGTCCAATTATTAAATGCTGGCAATCGTGTTGGCAATCATTATCTTGTTAGCAGCAGCTCCGAATATTTGAATGGTACCACGCATTCACCAAAATATTTTCTCAGATTCTCCAGCTAGGATATTCTTCGTCTTTCCGGACCTCTTTTGCTCACATTTGCATTATGCAATGCAGGATTTTGGTTTTCTAAAAATCTAAAAATATTGTAAAATATTTGTATTTTCTGGGAGTTAACTGCTTAAAGGATTTATTATGAACCTACACATACCCCGTATCCTCAGAAACCTACTATTATTTAACCTTTAAAATATGCCACAGAAAAGCCCGAGTAATTCCCCTATTTTAAATTAAAATGATTTATATGCCATCACTGCACAACTGTTGAATATCAAAAACTGATATTGCACCATCGTGTACGTAAACATAAAACGGGATGCAATTTTCGCTTCCTGTTTTGGATTTTTAATGACAATTATTTATGAATCCCTTATACTCCGTGACTACTTTCCGAAGGTCTCATCTAAAATTGCAAAAGTCGTAAATCTAAATTAATGTAGTAACCCATCTATTTTTGAGTGTAAGGGTAACAATCACAAAAATGATAATCATAATTGGCTTGAGCGAACGGCGGTCTATCCGCTCCAGTAATTTAACACACAATTCCAGGGCCTGGGCACAAATGAATAGTAATCACTCGGTAACAAGCAGGGCAAGGGCCTAGAACGGCGCCTTGCAGTATTACAACCAATCCCGGAATCCTCTGCTGGGTCCCCAGTAGGGATGGGCGTTGAATGGACGGACTAGTTGAAATCAACCGTTGACGTTGCTTCGACGCGTTGACCGTTTACGTTTATCGCATGGACTAGTTGAATTCATAGACGGTGGACAGTGGACGCCGTGGTCGGTGGACGATTCGAGATTAACGCAATGCAAAGCAACGAGCGAGAGCAAGACAAAACGTCTCCGTTTATTTCTCTCTCATCTCTCGCTGTCGACTTGTAGATGCCATAGACGTCATAGACGGCTCGACGGGTAATTTAATTTCAACTCTAAAGTACACTACCATAGAGTGCAGATCTGTGTACACGAACTATGACTAGAGATTTGAAATTTGAATACATGCGTAGGGCGAGATAGGCTTAATAAGCTATTATCTATTATTTTTTTACTTGATTTTTTGTGATGTCACGTGCGACGATTCGGTGAATTCCCAATTTTACGCTGTATAAAATAAAACAATTCTGTTTAATTATTTTATTTTTTATTGAACTATTATTAATTAACAGGCCGGCTAGATATTTTTCTAAAATCAATATTTTATTCGATCGATCTCGACTTCTTATATCTACCTGAAAAAGGATGCAAAAATTTAATTATTGTGTTATTTCCTTACTTTTCAACTTTAGCATATAAATGATAAACAAACTTGTAGGGAATAAAATTTTCTATACCTAACTATGGTCCTTATTCAGGAGTCCAACATTAATTATTATATATGTAATATAATCTTGAATTTAGGTTTAATTAATTTTTATTAAAAATTCCCTATTTTCAACTTTATAGATAAAAAAATAAATCTATTATAATTTTGTTTACACCACTTTTTATTGATTTTTTACATGTTTCGGGAACAATGTTCCTTTTCTCAGATTGAGCCTTAAACTAAAGTTGACAAATAATACAGATATATTTATTTATTAATAATATCACCACAAAGTGAAAGCCTGACTTTGAAAGATGTATTCTTCAATAAATTTCTATATAACATCTCAAATGTAAAGTATTTTTAAATTATGTATTTATTTATAAATTTATAGATAATAAATAAATGTAAAGTATTTTTTACCGCACCTCATAACTGGTGCCTTTATTACGCAAAATCATTGTTTCCTTCCATTTTATTTACTCACATTTTAATGCTTATACCCAATACTTTCACTGCTTATATATGTAGTTTATATTTATATTTTACTGCTAACACCTGATATTGCTGTGTATACCTACTTCTTTCTTTGTTATATATAGAAAGAAGTATATAAAACAATATGTAAAAGCCTATAATGTGCGTAAACAAATAAATAATAAAATATTTCTTTTTACATATAAGCACAAGTAGCGGTTTTACTTTCCTCGAAACTACATTCCTTCGAACTTCTTTAAATTTTAAAAATTAACGTCATAAAAATAGCCAACTGTTGAGCCGTCGAGAAGCGTCGCGTTGAACCGTAGACAGTTGACCATCGTCCGCGTAACGAAGTTGACGCGTCAACTAGTTGACGAATTCAACTAGTTGATCGTCTCGTCGATGAATGGACGTGGACGGTCTCGTTTCGTCGACGCTAAATACGTCGACGACCCATCCCTAGTCCCCAGACCAGATCCTCTGTGAGTTATGTTTTAAGTCAAGGCCAAAGGCTCGGACTTATGATCAGTAACGATCTCTGCATGATGTCTGAATTGTATTCAGGATAACGCAGAACATACCTTAACAAATGTGTACTGAAGCATTCGAATACTTTTGGCAATATTCTATTAGTGTTTTACAAACGAAAGTGTCGCCATCTTTTAGAAAAATTATGCTCGACTCGTTCCGCGACATCGCGCGCAACATAGCGCGGCATTTCTACGTGCCGCGGAAATGTTGACATGTTGACGGTACCCGAGCGAGCGCACGGGGACATCGCGCCGCGCGACAGTACCACGTGGTATGATGACAAACTAAGACGCATGCGCTACAGTTACATATGCTATGTTATATGATATAAAAACAGCGTTCCGTAATATTGTGTCTTGCTTGGCAATGCAAGACAAGACCGTTATATTATTAATAATACAGTTACATATGCTATGTTATATGATATAAAAACAGCGTTCCGTAATATTGTGTCTTGCTTGGCAATGCAAGACAAGACCGTAATATTGTTAATAATACAGTTACATATGCTATGTTATATGATATAAAAACAGCGTTCCGTAATATTGTGTCTTGCTTGGCAATGCAAGACCCGATCATTTGTAATAATTCTTCGAAATCAGTTGTCGTCATTCGAAAGAAATTGACAAATGATCCGTCAGACATTCGAAGATCCCATAGAATATCCATCCTTTGCAGTAAATACTTTCGCACCCGCCACTTTTTTCTGCTCTTGCGTTTCGATAAACTCGTCAGAATAAATAGATACGCAGCACTATTCATCATAAACCTTTTGGGTGACATTTCCGCGACAAGTGATATGCGAGTCCCGGTGTGTACACTCAAATGACCGCGTCATTGTCCCCGAAACATGAGCGTAGATGGTGATGCGTCATGCCGCGAGGAATGTTGCGCGATTTGTCGCCTAGTAACTACGTGGATTAAAAGATGCCGCTAGCTTTAGAATTGTTTCGAGAATAAAATTGTCGGCGTTGCAGTCTTATTATTTTCTGAATACGGTCGTGTATTTTTACTCCCTTTATATTATTAACTCGTGGCGTCTGCTTGCTTGCTTGCCGGCTTACCGTCAAAAAAAAATTTGGATTGATTTTCGACCCTTTTCCAGTGATCCAATCGAGCCGAAACTTGGCAAGCAGACTTGTGGCGACGATCAAGAAGATCTATCAAATTTTCGTTAAAAATTTTTAATAATTATAGTATAATTTCGGATTTTTAGAAATTTTATTGGTTTTTTCAAATTGGAATCATTTTAAAAGTTTGATTACAACAACGGCGGCCCGATAACGTCGCGGAACATTTTCTAAATTTGAATTACTCCGTCGGTATACATAATAGGTACTTCACAACGAATGTCGAAAATCTAAATTGACTGACAAATGTTTTTAGAATATAATCTTCAAAGCGTGAAGTGTCTTATCAAAGCTCAAAACATCTGACATTTTAGAAATATATTAAATTCCTGTAAGTTTAGTGTTATGTTGTATGTTTTAATTCGTCTTTAATTGTTGTTATATTTTACTGTAATAGATCTGAGGAACGTATGTCGCGAAGCCAGAAAGAGACTGCATGACAGAGAGAGAGAGAATGTATAAAAAGGCGCGTGAATGTCGAGTCGCTCTCTCTTTGACTACCATTGTTATTCAGACCGCATATTACTGTACAAACGATTGTCTAAACCGTTATTGTCACCGAATAAATACTTACGAGAACAAAGTCTTTACTTGGAGCTTCCTCATCCCGAAACAAGAGTATTACAAAGAAAGGGAGTGTAATAAAAACTTGGTTTTTATGGGTTACTTTTTAAAAATATTACTTTTACACGATAAATGTCGATTTTGAAGAGGTAGTCCCGCCGAAAATCCGAATCACGAGAGGGGTGCTTTATCCGAGCACGCGCCCCTAACACGCCGGTGAATGGTAATTTCGTTACACTTTGGTCGGGTTTGCGTGTAACTCGCCCGCTCAACAGGTCCGCGAGATGTCGCCTCCCACGCCGCAGCGGGCGAACGACTCCATTTAGGCGAGGGGCGCCTGGACAGCTGTGTGTATTAGATTACTGTAGACGCACACGAAGAAAGATTGATATGTACAAGAATGAGCTGAAAAAATTAACATTAGCAATCATTTCACGACAGAGCCGCCTATTTCATGTAGGTACCCAGCGCACTAACTGTATTATGAATTCGCCTGCACATAAATTGCATAGACTTAGACTTAGAATATACCAATATTATTAATTACAGTTTAATGGACTAAATTATTATTTATGTTTTGTTCCCCATGAATTATATGTATTTATTTATTTTAAAGTGTCCTGATTATTGTTTATTTCGCTTTTAAGTTTATTTTAATTTTATCTTTTATATTTATTTTTTGGTTTATTTTATCTTCTTATCTTATTTATCTGGTATATTGGTTAAATTATCTTTATTTTGCTTTATTATTAATTTGTTATAGGTTCCTAATCACTGTTTGCTTTTGTACTAATCATTGTTTATTTTATATTGTTCATTTCTCTTAATTTCTCTCATTTTATTTATATTATTATTTTTAATTATTTACTTTAAAACATGTTATATGTTAGGTATAAAAAAATCCTAGTAGTTTTCTTGTACTGTAAAAGCTTTGATAAATAAATAAATAAAATAAATAAATAAATAACCTGGGCAATCAATACAGTTCTTTTGATATATTTAATACCCATACACTATACACATGCAAAAGACAAATCTACTTATCTTGTATTTTATAACTTGTTTCGGTATTTAATATAATATTGCTAATATTCTTTCATTTTTTATTTTATTATGTACTTATAATTTATTGCATTTGTATTTTTGATATTATTTAATTTGTTGTTATTTTCTTTTATACTTTAAATAGCTTTGCTATTAGAACACTTTGTGTTTCATTTCATATTATATAAATGCCCAATTCAGGGCGTGTGAAAATATTTTTTTAAGTACAATTATTATGTTTTACTCGTCTGTCAGCGAGGAATCTTGCAATCAATATTTTTGATCCATTTCCTGACCAACTCAAAGTTAAAATTTTAATTAAATTTTCTCTTAAATTTCGCAAAGAGACGTATTTTTGGTGACGATATAATAATAATTGATTCATTTTAAAAAGTGAGTTTAATTGTTAAAATATATATTTAAAATGCTGACGCGTTATTTTTTCGGAAATTGTACATGCTATTGACATTTGTTGTTTTGTATTGTGTTTAATGTTCTCTGTTAGGGGTAAACTTGTGAAGTGACACATTTATTCTCACACATGCGCGTGGGCATGCTCACACACATACAAATATATTCACGCATATGCACACATATATGTATTAAGGAAAATCAGCAATCGTAGATATTATGCACACCGCAACAATTGTCGTTGCAACAAGAAACGAAAAATTTGCGATGTTCATGTTACTCTGCATCAATAACTGTCATCACTTTTATTATATTTGCTTGTTCACCACGTGCACTGTATACACCTGTCGCTGTGCAGTACCGTCGTATCAATTCGTACATGAATGCATTGCATTGATACAATGCATATATGCATGTTGCTGGAGCAGGCCGTAATTGGGATATTGAGTTGAGTATGTTATAATTTATGTATTGTTTTTTATATGCTTTAAACCTAGTATTCTGTGATCATTTAAAATAATATAATTAAATAACATAAAAATGATAAAACGCTCCGCTAGTACTACAACGCTTAGTGTCACTAGAGAAAGGCCGTCCACGTATTTATCTCGATTCTATGGCTCGACCCTCAAAGACGAGCACAGTCCGCAATTTGATATTTAGATAGCAGTAATCCTATATTTGATATTCTAAGAATAAGTAATAAGTTTTAAGTTGTACTGACCCCGCGGATGCCCTTGTATTAATAGGTAACACCGACTTCTAAATCCTTCGAGACTCTTGTGGAACTTTCCAGAGATTACGAGAGACTTGTAGAGCATTCTGGACGTATCCATGGTGTTTTGTTAGTATTCAGTACGTTCATCTGTAATTAGTTTGATACATAATTCTCCGTCATTAAATAAAAATAATCGTACGAAAGGGTTCTTTCTTGATTTTCTCAAAACCGGTCACCGCAAACCTCTAAAGTGTCAGCGGTTTTCCATCTCTGATCGCATTTGCATTTATTTCTCCTTCGTTTCAATAAATTTTCACAAAATCAGTTTGTTTTTTGCTGCGTACATACACATCTTTACGTTTTCACAAATGCCTTTGCGATTACATTTATTACTTGTTAAATTTTCGAAAGTTTATACTTTCGATCCTTGTTCTAAAATTAGTATTCCCTGTAGGCATTACCGGGTTTTGCGCAGCGACTCTAACTAAGTTACTAAAGCTAACTCCGCCTTTTGTATCTCATTTGTAATCCGACGGACCCAGTAGGCTCCACGCCCAACTTAATAGCAATATTAAGATTAGACCGAACTGATTTAAGTAGAGGACAAGGAATCGGGTACTTGTACTCTGCAAATAGAATCTCACGAACTTGTGAAAAGGTTCCATCTCCATTTCTGACGCTGACTCATCTGCCATTTATTATAAGACATTTAAAAATATTTTTCTTTATTATTATTATAATAGCTAACCAACTAACTAACTAACCATCGCGCCGTTTCCCCGCAGGGTAGGCAGAGAAGATAGAACGCCATATTTTTCTATCTCAGCACGCCACTTTTGCTTCGGCTACGTTCAAACATCTTCTCATACAAGTTCTACGGTTGCTGAGGCTTTTAACAGGACCATTGCCAAATACTCGTAGCATCTGATCGTGTCAGGTCTTTCGCGGACGCCTTTTATTCCTGTTGCCTTCAACACTCGCCTCGTATATTTTCTTAACCATCCTGTCCTCGTTCATACGTTCCACGTGATCAAACCATCTCATCACTCCTTTATACTATCTACCACACTACAGCCAGCATTACATTCACTTCTAATTTATTCATTCCTCACTGTATTGACCAAAAATTTTTCACAAAGCGTCTTAGTGACCGCGCATTTATATAATATTTATAACCTATTGAAAATTTACTTGTTTTCTTAAATTTAGACATTTTTGCACCCTTCTATTCTCCTCTGACACTTCCTTTAAAAATTATATTGCCATATTGAAGTCTTGTCAGCTGTCAAATTTTGTTTACACGCGAGTTCAAGAATGTTTCGATTCATTTTTAAGAAATTTTTTGTTTGTCACCATGCCAATAACGATTTAAGATAATAATCGAGAAATTATTTATTGCAAAAATGACGTGATTGTCAGATATTCGCTTTCAAAACAAAAAACGCATTCATCCATTCAATATTCAATGCGGCTGTCAATGTTGTGTAGTTTCTCCACTTTTGAATGCGGAACCGTTTTAGGCTGAAAGTCGATAAAACATGAAAGTGGGTAGGCACTCGGACTTTTGAAAAGTGCACACGTTTTTTGATTTGTCGCATCATATGTCTGCTATGCTGCGGCAATAAATGTCTTCGAATCGTCTTTTTTTAATGTCTCTTTATTATCTCTAAAATTTATCGCTTATTTTAGCTATCACAAACAAATGGCTAAATTTATACCACTTATATTAAAATAAAATATTAATTATTTAATAAAATTAAAGTGCTATTAATTTTATTTATCATCTTTCTAAACAACGTATCATTGTAAATTTTTAACCAATGTAAAAAAAATAATTATCACAGTCACGCCAAATAAGTGTAACCACGCATAAATGACTATACACCACTTCAATTTTTATTTTATTTTCTGTTTTTTTACTTTCATGCATTTGTTAAATGTGACATTAATAAGATAAAAAATATGCTATTACTTAAACTTTAGTTATTTAAATATTTCTCAAAGTAACATCTTCATCTGCTTTATATTCATTGTATTTTGTATTGTTTTCGGTAGGCTATCAAAGATTTTAAGGCATTTGTACATCAAACAATTTTGTGAAGTGAAAAAACAATAACAACAGATGTCTTTAGCAGAGACCAGTGCAATATATGAAGGGTTCTCGATTCGAAGAAAGGTCTGTTTATATAGAACTTTTATAGGAAAATTTGATAATATGTTCTTACGGTAGAATTGGTGAACGTTGCTTTGTGTAGAGTGATCACTCAAGCCATGTTCATGCAGGTTATATAAGCCCTGAGCTTTCGTAAAAGAGACATCCATCCACTTTTCTCATACATAAATAGCTTCGTCTCTGTGAGACTTCTGTAATTTATTTATATAATTTAATTAATTAATCATCCCTCTGGGGACCGAAACTGTGTTCTAAAAACATACTTTTTAATTTTTTTTTAATAGAGATGCGAACACGGAATTCGTGTCACATCAATATTCTCACTATTTTTAAATTAAGCTAAACGCTCGTGCTATGAAAATAGGACTAATTTGCTTGTCTGGAGTGAGATTCGAACCTGCGACCTTTGGATCACGAGGCGAGAGTCCTAACCACAAGACCAACAAGCTACTCAAACTTTAATATAAAAATATTGTTTTAATATATTTTACTGTTACTATTGTCTTTGTGCGTGCATTCGCACAACGCGTCGACGTCCATTCTTAGGTTTCATTCACAGCCTTTAAGTTCTGCTGAGTCAGGTATTTACCGCTTGAGAGTCACCACACGCGGGCGCGCCCTCCATCCCTTACAGCCGCCCGACAGCCCCCGCCCTGAGGGTAGCCGCGCGTGGCTAACAGATCCGTTCAGCTGTTAATACAGAGGACATTGTTTTACAAGGGGTGGAATATTTTTTTTGAAACGGTGATGTGCAAAGTAAACACGGACATATTTTGCGTCTTACATCTACGAAGGTTTTTAACGACGTCAAATCTCTACATTCCAATCAACCAAATCTCTAAATTCAATTAAGAACTCTCTTCTTTCCAATTTACCAAATTTCTGCATTCAATTAAGAACTCTCTTCATTCCAATTTACCAAATTTCTGCATTTTTTTTTTTTTTTAAATAGAGATGCGAGCACGGGATTCGTGTCACATCAATATTCTTACTATTTTCAAATTAAGCTAAACGCTTGTGCTATGAAAATAGGACTAACTTGCTTGTCTGGAGTGAGATTCGAACCTGCGACCTTTGGATCACGAGGCGAGAGTCCTAACCACAAGACCAACAAGTTACTCTAACCAACAACTAAGAACTCTCTACATTCCGATTAACTTAATCTCTACATTCAATTAAGAACTCTCTTCATTCCAATTAACCAAATCTCAGAATTAAATTAAAAACTATCTTCATTCTAAGTAACCAAATCTCTACATTAAATTAATACTGATAAAACGTATTTTCTCTGCTGTGCTATTCAACAGAAAAAAAACAACTCAGAAATCAATATTAAAATTCATAGCAGTATCTCCCTGTATTTAAAGAGATTTTAATGACAAGTGTCCATGAATTGAAGAAAGAGATATTTTTAAATACCTTGGAATCATAATAGACAGTAAATATCCTTAAGTAGAAAAAACAAATAATTGATCTTAACAACATAATTAAAAAAACTGCGTACCTATAAATTTTTGAATAATTTATAACGCTTTTGATCAATCCCAATTTTGGTATGTGACATTATATTTTTCAAGATAATTTGAATGAAATTACTATCGTTTTTATTGTAGAGAAAGACCATATGAGGCCTCTGAGGTAGCATTTTGTGAGAAAAGGAATTAAATATTATTTCTATGAATTACTTTTGTGATGACATAATGTCGTCACAGTGTATAAATGTATGTGCTTAAAGAAAATTAAAATTGCATTAGAAACATTTATCACAAAAAAATGTTGGCAAAAAAACATTTATTCTATTATTATTATTTCAAATAGCGCAAAAATCCTTCAGCAATATGTGTTTAACAGTGGAGTGGAAGCATCATATTTCTTATTTATTCATCATATTTCATATTTCTTCATTCATCTTCTTCTTTGCCACCACAATGTTACAATAATCTTTCTCTGTAATCAAAATAATTGTCCACGATGAGAAAGTAATAATTACTGGCTGAAACTATAATTGGAGCTTACTTCGAAAAAATTCAATCGTATAATTGATTAATCCGGAGGCAGATAAACTTATCAGAATGTAATTATATTCCACACGTATTATAAGCAATAGTAGATATTAATTGTATTTTCCACGCCGAGGTCTTTTTCTAGATCCATATGTGTTCCTATGAGCGCATATTTTTTTTTAGCATAGGCAGGTAGCTAGCCTAACCTAGGGACCCTTCTCCTTTCTCATCCTGGTTTAGGACCGGCAATGGTGGGTGTCTCAAGAATTTTGTCTGGAAGAACAGAAATATGCGTATTGAAAGCAAAGTCAAGACCTATCACGACAAATGGTGACACTATCTGTACCAAAGGATTCCTTAGAATATCTTAAAGGAAAGTGTTGAGATACATTACAGAAAAAAAAGTGATCGTGTCCAAAATGAAGACATAAAGAAAACCTGTAAAAAAGGACATAGCATGGACATGGAGTAGATCTAGTGGAGATTCTGGAGAGATCGCGTTGCTAGGATGGACAGTGATAGACTCGTTAGATAATGAAATCCGCTCTGGACGACGCCCACCGGGAAGACCAACTAAAAGATGGAGTAAAAATTGAACCTAATCATCCCAGGAGGTGTTATTTTCTGTACCGTAGATCGACAGGTGTAACAGATGACAAAGAAGAAGATTATTTTGAGAATGTTATTTTGAGACTGTTTCTTCTTCTTGAGTTTCAATCCGTGGGATTGGTTTGCGGCAAAGCACATCTCCTTCTCCATTCCGCTCGGTCTCCGGCAATCCTCTTCAGCTCTGTGTAGGAGGCACAATTCATGTCTTGGCTCACTTGCTCAAGATATTCAAAGCGAGGGCGCCCTTTGGCAATTTTTTCCTCTACCATTCTACCATCGTTTAGCACCTTAATATAGCTGTGTCTCTTAAAAAAGTTGAAAACAAATTTTTGGCCTACTCAAAGTATACAATATCGGGAAACATAGGTATACTCGCTGTATAAGACAATTTTCCTCGGTAGAAGTTGATTTGAAGCTTTGGTTCCGTTCTTCGCTTGGCCGCTTATCGGGAGCGATATTTTCATCTGAATATATCCCCACGAAGCCTCCGTGCAATATGTCACCCCGGAAAGCTTGCAGCGTGAGGGTCCCGGCTCCCGGCCGTGATGTCGTCCGTGATTCGCGGAAGTACAAGACGGATGGAGTGACCTCAGCTTTAAGACATACTGCCCGCTCAGGAATGGCGCGACGCACACCGTAACTTACTACTTTCAGGACCGGGGCGGTCTCCAGAATTGTGTCGCTCTTGGATAAAAAGAGAAAGATGCCAATATTTCAATAAATTACAATAACCCAGATACAAGTATAGTGAATTATGCGCAATAGTAGATATTAATTGTATTATAACAATATTGTATGGTTCGACAATAAAAGTATTGAGGCATTCATAATAAACCCAGTTATAATAATTTCAAATTTTCAAAGGAAGCAAACACTTGGTGGCGATACATTATAATTAAATAAATAATAATAACTTTGTTATACACCACTTATATTTATTAAAAATCCAACCAGGTTTCGCTACTACCGTAGCTTGCGTTGTTTAAAAAGTAGTGGGTTCTCAGAGTTTGTAAATCATTTAATTGAAGAAGACCACACGTTCAATAATAGCGCAGGAGTTAGTATTATCCATAAAAACGGAATAGGTAATATATTAGATAATTTAGAGGCATTAGAGATAAGAAAAGCCATTAATTTAAATCATAAAATAATTAATAATATAATAAATTTGTCTTACAGTCCACTCTTAAATATGTTCCTTCTTAATAATAATATTCCCTGTATAATCCCACCCCCTATCCCCACTATTGGCACTCCGTCCTTCCACCTTTCACACTACTATATAAGCGCATTATTTTTGTATGTTTAGACAGTTAAGATCCCTGAAGAAGCTACGGTAGTAGCGAAACTTGGTTGGATTTTCAATAGATATAAGTGGTGTATAACAAAGTTATTATTATTTATTTAATTATAATAATTTCGTTGTCTGTCTGTCCGTCCGTCCGCGTAACCTCGTCTAGCGTCGTAACTTTTTTATAGTAAATTTTTAATTTAGATTTTTTTTTCAAAAATCTTTTTTCGATTTTTTAAGAATAAAATAAATAAATGCTTATTCTTTAGAAGCCGACAAGTAAAAGTACCATCATTATTGGTAATAATCTTCGGCGCTGCTTTTCGGGGTGGGACATGGCTTCCACTGGGAATCGTCGCCATACCTTGTACATACCTGTTAGCGACCACGTTCCTTCAATTGACTAACAGCGTGTCCATCATCGTTTTCAATTATTGACAGAATACCTCGGCAGTAATTGTTGTGCCAGATCTCAATAATTATTTTAATAAATATTTATTTTATTTTCATGAATTATTATTTCATTTTCACTCAACTGCAACCGACATCCACTGCCGCCGCCGTGGGAGATGTCTTGTCAAAATTTTTATTTTATTCTGTTTTTTTTTAAAAATATTATTATTCTTGTTTATATATTGTTATGTTATGTTTATTATGTTATGTATGATGCTAATAAAGATTATTTCCTTGCGACGGGGGCTGTGAATGGTTGTGTTTGCGGCCGTGCCCCCTCGCAAAGGTTTATTCGACCCGAGCGAGGGAGCATGGTCCTGCATTGTAGTTGCAAAAAAAATGTCAACCTGGAGACGATTGAGTAGGACCGATATGGAAGCTTTTGCTCTTAGAACGGTCCTGGGTAAGCGGTGGGTACCATTTACAGATCTCAATAATGATTATAATAGTATTAATTATTAAAATAGTAATAATTATTAAAAAAATGTCTGTTCAACAAATAAAGTAAGTATGTAGTAAATTTAGGTTGGTGACATTACAATTTATAATATATTTCATTGGAAATTCATATGTTATACGAATCCTTGGTTTGGTTTCCTCAAACACAATCAAAGGCTCACTGAGGAACTATCTTTGGATCCGTATAAAATTAGTTCCACATTTGCTATCGCATTTTTTCATTGGATAAATCCCATACAAATGTTCCTTGTCGAAAAGTTAATTAAAAGCTCCTGCCTCTGTTTCGAGACTGCGAGGGAAATTCTTCAATATCACAAATAAAGCTTATAAAAGAATCCCTGAATAATGTAATACATATTACAAAAACACAGGGTGGGTCGTAAAATTTCAAAGCTTTATTTTTTGTGCACAGTAACAGGTTTCACTAATATAAAAAAGGTTCTAGGAATATCAGAATGTACCGACAAGAAATTATGGGTGACATTAGATTAAACTGAAATCACCCGCGTACATACATATATTTACGAATATCGTAATAATGGTTGATCCAAACTCAATTTTATTGAGTTTGGATTCAAAAATTCAAACTCAGTTTTTTGAAGTCTCACAATTTGATCGTGGCACTGGGAGACAATTGAAGCACTTGAAATTTAGTAATTGAATGTGTTGTGGAAATCCAATTTAATAATTATGAATAAAACATTAAAACTTTGTTAAAAACCTAGATACAAAAAAAATCATAAATAATCATATACAACCCTTCTCATCACCCCTTCTCACAATGTTCCCACTCTCTCACTTCCTAGACACGCTCTCCACTTCTGAATCTGAATCTCGATGAACTGAATGCACAACCCATATATGTCCTCCCTTCCCTAGCACAAGAGCTACTCTTTTTTTGAGGAGGTACAGCGGGAAAAAATGCATTAGTTATGGATTTAAAAGACTTAAATAAAATGATATGTAATAAACTGTAAGTTATATTAAGAAATAAAAAAATATTAGACATCCATTCCCGCACTCCTCAATCTCAACTCAGCTAAAGAAGAAAACTGAGGTTTCCGAAACAAGATAAAATAGTGGAAAAAAAACATAGTTTTAGTGCCTCATTCGAATTCATTTAAAATTAATTAATTTTTTTATTCATCACCAAACTCACTGAACACGAACTTGACTGGAGCAGTGTTATGTAATTCTGACCAATTTCAAAAAAGTCACTCGAGATTATTCCACAAATATGTAGAAAAACACTTTTCCATTTCTATTCTTATCGCTTATTTTAATTATTTATTTATCTAATTATCACTTGTTTATAATAAATCGTGCGGATTCACAATTCGCTCGTTTCTATGACGCCTCATTCTGTCACAACAACGTAGTTGTCCGGTAGCTACTCTCGTAATGTATTTTCAATGGTCGCTTATAATTCACACTAGTCGCCACATTTCGTTTCTATGGAGTCTGGACTGTTCAATGGTGTCGTCCCGTTTCGTGCCGTTTCCGGTTTTCATATGTTTCGCGAATTTAATTAGTATTTCCACCGTTTATTCTAGAACCTTTTAGTAATTTCTAATTTACTGTATAACGTCCAGGGTGCTGGAAAATCCTCAATTACTTGTAATTCTGTTTCTAAAAACACGTGACAATATTAAAAATAAAAATATGAATAGAGATTAAGAGACTGTATCTTTATATTAACAATTTAGAGAAGTCTTGACCTTTCTCATATCAGAAACATTTATTATTTTTAAATATATATAAGCCGCAGCAAAAATGTTTTCAGTGGATCTGGTCGGGCGAGCAATTTTTTCTCTTTCATATCAGTAACCCTGCCGGAATGTTTGAATTTTTTGATTAAATCAACAACGGCTGAAGGAGATGACGCTGCATATCGAACAAAGGCTTTTCGAATTTTACGAACTGTTTCCAAATGTTTCCAATTCCAAATTCACCATTTATGCAACGAAATTTTACAAATGCAAATTTTACAATTTTACAATTTAGCAAATGGTGTTTGCTTTAACCGTTGCATTATTCAGTTCCTGGCAGACCCCTTGCTAAAATAATTTGTCAAATGTTATGAACAGACGCATCGGACAATGTACACCGAATTTATGATTTTAGTACGCAAGCTTCAAATATGTTTTGTAACTAAATAGAAACAGTAGAAAAAATAGTCCCTAGGTGAATGATAATGGAAGAAGCATAATTTATTATTGTAGGTTAATAAAATAAAAGTACAATGATACATATATATGTAATTAAGTACACTGCAAAGAAAAGAAAAACGAAGCAAAATAAAAATTAGAAATTACTGGAAATGCATACAGTACATTATGAGATGAAAATACATGACACTGGAAAAATAAATAATAATACATGAATATGCAAAGAATAACATAAAACATACATGAGAGTATTTGAGGGTACATGAAAATACATAAGAAGTATACATCTTTTCATTTAAGAAAGAAAATCGAATTAGTGTGCGTAAGCCATGCGTACGATGCTTATTGTTTCATCGTGTTGGTGTTTATGGGTAATCATTTTCATTTAAATTTATAAGCTGTATCTCTATAAAATCTCGAATTCAGCATATTCTTACATATAGTTACGGATGTTACACGAAGTTTCGCGGATGGACAGATGGACGGATGGACGGACAGACATGTTTTAACTTTAATATATATGTAGATATATTGAGTAGCTTGTTGGTCTTGCGGTTAGGGATCTCGCCTCGTGATACAAAGGTCGCAGGTTCGAACCTCACTCCATACCAGTAACTTAGTGCTATTTTCATAGCACAATCGTTTCGCTTAGTTTGTTCGCGTGAAACACGTGTTCGCATCTCTTTTTATTTATTTATTTATTTACTTATTCATTTATTTATTTAGATTATTCACAAGTTCACAGTACAATAAATCAAAGAAACAATCTTGAAATATCCTACTGGATCTTAAACGCTAATTCTAACCAATTTTAAAAGCAATAAAACAAGAGAAAAGTGAAATAAACAAAGTATGACAACAGCAATAAACAAATTATGAATGCAGTAATAAAAGCAATAAATCAAGAGAAAAGTAAAATAAACAAAGTATGAAAACAATTTTTAAATTACTTTTTAAAACAACACTAGTTTTTAAAACAGCAGTTTTTAAAACAAAAATTTTTAAAACAACACTCTCCCAAACATCGCATTCTTAATAATACTTGGATTCGCATTGAAAATATCAATACTTGTGCGGTTCGTTAGCTCGTTACAGGACTTAAAAATAATAATAACTTTAATTATTTAAAAAATAATAATAAAAAAATATGTCGTCGCTGACTTTTTTATTGAACTTTTCGAGTTCTACAACTCATTTATAGAAAGTATTTGAATATCTCTTTCAGTTAAGGCGGCGTTCGTAAAAAAATCATCACTCGATCATTTTTTCGTCGACTTCAGTTGTAAAATAGGTCACCACGAAAAGCCCTTTTATTTAAACGAGATAATATATAGCCTATGAAAGTCCGTTCTAAATATTGGTGAAAGAATTTTCGAAATCGGAGATTACCTCCTACATCCAAACTTACAAACTTTACCTCTTTATAAATATATTAGTATAGATTAATACCAATACTTTAAATAAAGTTTGCAAACAATTTAACGTAGTTCAGTGTATCACCAAATATATTCTACCTCATCATCTATACATGTTCACTACACTTTGTATACGACTTTCCCTCACATAATCCTTATCCCAACCACCTCCCCCTTTTGCTCACTTATCGGTTGAATGCGCGTGTTATAATTTTTCATACGGCACTTGCTTAAACCGGTCAAAGGAGTTCGGAGTGATGGCATAGGTTTCTTTAAATAAGATATTCGTACTTACGAAGTATTTCCAATTGAGATTGTGCTTTAATATTTCCCGTATTTCATGATTTAATCTAAAAGCTGAGAATTGTTGGATGTTACGTTATACAGAGAGAAACGATGCGATGCGCGTAGCTCTTCGCAGCATGATAGCGGGATTGGATTGCTATTGGTTGGCACTGATTGATTGGCAGGAATTCCTGTCACGCCTTCTCCATAGATGTCTGGCGTAGTTGGTCGTTTGGAGTTGACAGTCCGAAATACTCCCATTCCTGCTCCCATTTATTTTATGATTTATTTTATATTTTGTTTTGTGTATCATTTATTGTATTGTAGACCTCTGCAATTGGTTTACTTATTTTCTAAACAGATTTCTAAACAAGTATAAAAGCATTATCAGTGGTTCGCGGTTAAAAAACCTAAAAGGGCGCGTCCCTTTTTAACTCCATTCCCTCTCTCTATCTTCCGTCTCTTTCGCTTCCTCTGACACACGTTCATCTAAATACAATACAAAAAAAATGTAACTGGTCACAAAGTGGCTGAAAAACTAATTCGTAATTCACACTGTTTGACTCCTAGATAATTATACAAAAAAATACTCTGTATTCGTGTTATCTATCGCTTTTATGGTCAATAACAGCTGTCACCACAAAAACTTTCTGAGGTAGCAATGCCATCGCCCATTATAAAGAAAGCGCGTCTCTCCAATCTTCTCGTATGTTTTCGTGTATTCTACCGATTTTCAGATTATTGTAAAATCGATTAGATTATTCGAAAAACTTTGATAATGTGCAATTTTTCTCGATTTTAGAATCTTGTTCGCTGTGGTGGGATTAGAACGAAAAACTTGTAAACGATTCAATTTTATAAGAAAAATAAACTCACTGGACACAAATATTAGCTGAATCACTATTTATAATTGAGTGATTCGAACTAATTTACGGTACGCTAGAAAGTTTCACTCGTCTTTGGTATTTGGCATTGCATGCCGTGGATTATGCTCCAACTCATTCTCTGTCGCGCGGAATTACAGTTTTCCCGTTACTATGACTTTTGCCTGATGTCAAAACGCGATTGACTAAGATATGATGATGTCACCGTTTATATATGGAAATGTTTTTTCTCTAATATTCTCTTGTATTCCACCGGCTTGCGGAATTCCAAAACTGTCCGGACTGTTCGGTAAACTTCTGATGTATCCAGTTCTTCTCAATCCTAGAACCTCGTGAAAATATTTTAAATTTCTCATTCGATCAACTTTTTCCTGACAAGACTTGAAAGTGCAATTCGTTTCTCGGTCGATCCATCAGGCGAAGCGTAAGAAATATTAGCTGCCCCGTCGTGAACATCCTCAAAGATGGCGATCGATCTAGTTCGCTTCCGCCACATTCGCGCTGTTTCTATTTCTGTCCTATCCAATTCCCCTTTCCCGGCAAATCTTGTCTGGGGTGAGAACGTCACGTAAATGTGTTTACCCGGGGTGAAATATTTCCCGCCGTTCGGAAAAGGTACAGCCCTTAGGTAGCACCTTAGCGTATGCCGTTTCTTTTTGTGAGCCAATGAAGACGCCCCGTACCCTGGTGAATTGCGGTGGGATTTAAACTCTAGGGAGTTGAATTTTCGAGTACAGATTTAGGGATGTTAATGATCATTTGTTTTTTGGTGACAAAAACACCTGCCATTTGAAGAGAATCGACATAAATAAGCATTGCGGTCATTTGATTTGCTTTTAAAACACGGACTTTTTGTTCTACACTTGTGAAATTAGCATAGGAGTTATAAAATACTATTAAGTTAAAAAACAAATATACAGAAAAATTAAATCTACGAAAAAATATTTAGCTGCTACTGGGATTCAAACCAACGATCTCCTCCTTTCCGGGGCAGGCGCGTTATCCAATTACGCTATAGCAGCCTCTTATATTTCCGTTAATATATCGTTATCCATTTTTAGAGCAATACAATTTTTCTGGTACGGTAGGCACAAATTAATTTATGTTTTTGGGTTGAATTTTTCTGCATAACTACGTCCAAGCACATATTGTTTACAGATTTTGTTATGTTTTTGGTTAGAACAATAAAATTTTATGCCTCAAACTAGGGGAGGGGGGGACATCAAAACGCATATAAATACTTGGTGTGTCCAAAAAGTTACTGTCTAGATTTGTCTGAAAAAAATGCACACTGTTGGATATAATACAAGTAATGTAAACGAAATACATATATTACAAAACAATTTCTTTTGGAAAAATAAAATTTTCAAGAAAAATTCGAAACAAATGATTTTTTCAAAAAAAAAATTTCGAAAAATAAATTTACTTTAAAAAAGTTACGGGCATTAAACAGAGTTACAGGGACAGAAAGACAGACAGACAGACAACGAAATTATTATATTGGGATAAGTACGGAAAACTACAGAGGACTAAATAAATATATTAATCTACAATGGACTGAAAAAACAGAAAAAAATAAAAAAAATTCGAGGAGGAAAGCAGGCGCTACATCACAAAAGAATTAAAGAATAATTATATTATACCGAATATTACGATAATTATTGTTGATATTAATTAATGATAATATGTTGTATTATTTACTAAATAAAGATATATTAAAGAGCAGACGGATGAGTAGAGTTAAAGACAGAAAGAACTGGATATCCTTGGAGAGGCCTGGATTATATCCATGACGTGGAGTTTTTTTAATATAATACACCGATCCGCGATACGTATTTCATCTTAAAATTATTCTCATAGGTTTATTTTATTAGAAATTGTATTCAAGCAAAATATGTTATTTATAAATATTCTCTAAAACGCAAAAAACAAATTAGTTTACTGGTAAATTGAATTTAACGACATTAAACATAAATTGTGTTTCAATTTTATCGCATTTTCAATCGGACGAAACTAAATCCAACATTCGCTTTTGATATTTGATCCTTCGTAGGCAGTATCAGAATCACAAAGCGTTTCGTTGGTAAGCCAATAATTGAAATTCTATCGGGTTGTACACAGAAAACGTTTTTTCTTCTTAGAATATAAGAATAAGCAAACATCAAAGAGAGTTTTCATTATTCTCAGCAGAAAGGGGATAAAATATCGGTAGACCACAACCCCAGTGGTAAGATGTGAGGTCTATTGTCTTATATGCTCTTGATTTTGACAACTGGTAAACCAAAGTGTACCTACAACATTGAGGGACATAGGAATCCTCTTGAAGCCCTGTAGTATAATGGTGATGAATGTTTGGAGGATTTTGATAACGTTACAGCGCTAGTAAAATGGACTTAGTTATGCAGAAAGCATCCAACCCACAAAATGCTGAATTTTGCTGAAAACGTCCAAGCTCTAAGTGATGCAGTTTTTTGTAAATTCAATATTTTTCTTATCCGCGTCATGGCCAACATCGTTAAACTCTTAAACTAAAAAACAGTTATTTGACTATTTCCTACGCCTTCAAATTTACAAATCGTAGGCAAACAAAAACATTGGTTAAAAACATCCATGTTGTATGGACGAGCTCACAAAGGATGGTCCTGTTAGGGGTTTCAAGAATCGTTGAACTATGCAAAGATGTATGAATGTGAATGAGGCGAGAGTTGTGTGTGAGGACATAATAGTGGGACGGTAATCTTCTCTGCCTACTCCCGCGAGGAAACGGCGTGATGGTAGTAAGTAAGTATATCGAAACTAAAGAAAAAATATATAAAATATTATATTTTTGATTTCTATAGCGTAAACTTTGTGGTTGGACATAATTATTAATTTTGATTAATTAAGAACTATGTATAAAAGACTTTGAGAAACTTTAAGTCTACCGGTTTCAATATCCTTGTATCTTCATCAGGACGGACGCATCTTAACTATCCATTAATTATTTGGTCACCGAAATGGGGAATATACCAAAAAAGGAGTTATTCATAAAATTCAACTGCTTATTAATTATACAAGCTGTAACCCGTCAAAAATTACGGAGCAATGGTTTGCATCTTTGCTAATCCCTATTATATATTTATATATTTATATATAATCCCTAGTATATATTTATGGTATCTTTTTGACGGTCTAAGGAGAGGCGGCGGTAGCAACATACGGTTAAGCCACCGGTTCGGGTTCGCTGGCCCGGGATTCAAGCCACGTCTTTGGCCGTTTAATTTGGTATTTTAACCGAGAAGTCACGGACGGACAGACAACGAAATTATTTTGTTTGTTGTATTGATTTGATTTGATTGCTGTTCAACTTACTTCTTTTCCGTGATGGTGGGCACGAATAATTCGCTGACCAGAATATTCAGCCATTAACACTTTCTGCAAATAATTAATATATATTAACTTTGTTTAAACCACTTATTTATTGAAAAAAATCAACATGTTTCAAAGCCAATGGCTTCTTCATCAGGAAAACAAAAATAATATTTAAAAATCGAAGTATAGATCAAAAGTTATATATGGAAAATAATAATATATAACTTTTGATCTATACTTCGATTTTTAAATATTATTTTTGTTTTCCTGATGAAGAAGCCATTGGCTTTGAAACATGTTGATTTTTTTCAATAAATAAGTGGTTTAAACAAAGTTAATTTATATTAATTATAATTATGTTACCACAAAATAAATTTGCTACATTTGAAGAAGAAGCTTTCTGCAAATCCTTGGCAGAGATTTGTGTTGTGGAGAATCAATTAAATAAGATGTTCTTACTAATTTACTTAGTTACTTACTTATTAAATAAGATGTTCTTATTGTTATTGTTAAAATCAGTTTCTCTTAATACATTTTTTGTTGCTAACCGCTAAAGCGTGCGGTCGCGTCAGTACGGGGGAACGGAATAAGCGTGTCATTCTGCGCCTCTCCCGTAGATAACGCCCAGCGGTGACAGTTTAGGGATGCCAGTATCAGCTTCCGGAACACTGCCAATAAGCTATATGAGTTTTTTATAAAATAAAAATACAAGTGCTGTCAAGAAAGATATATCAATATATCGATCGCTCCAGAAAATTACGTGTAAAAGTGAATGATTTAATCCCAGTATTCTAGTTCTTGCCACTCCTAAATGACGTGATCCTCTTAAATGAAGAGAGGTAGACTTGAGGGACACTTCATCCCCTAAAATCATACTAAACTCTGGTCCATTTGCGTTTTATGTCACAAAATGTTAAGGGAGGCAACATTTCTTTAAGCATTCACACGGAATACTTTTGTGGATTTTAGTATTAAAATAAAATGGAACATATTTTGTAGAGAAATTTTAGGTTCTGTATGTACGATTACAACAATATTTTTTTTATATCGTCACTGTATATATAATAAAGCCAATGTGCCGTTTAGTACATTCTGAGATAAACGAATCAATTTGTCAATTTTTCATATAAATAATGGAGATATACTAAAAAAAACATTGCCGTTCATCTGGAAAGTCTGCCTAGTAATTATTTAAAATATTTTTTATAAATCTAGTCTGTGCAATTATTTTTTAAAACAGTTTCATTCGTTTATCTCAGAATGTACTAAATCGACACATTGGATTAATTATATATACAGGGACGATGTTCCGAGAACACAATTACCGGATTTCGTCCAGAGAGGGATAATTATTAATTAAGATAAATTATAGATATATAGGTATATTATTTATAATGTATGTGTTAAATAATTAATGAGTTAATACATTATCAAAGTGTAAATTTTGATAATGTATTAACTCATAGTTAGTGCATACATATACTAGTTAATGTATACATTATCGAAATTTAACACTTTGTTTATAATACATACTTTAAAAATAAATAAGTATCACTACTAGCTGGGAAATCTGTGTATGCTATACCACCGGAAGGACCATAGATGTTCCTAGTATAGTCCATTCGAATAAACGAAAGAAAATAATTTAGAACATATGAATATACAACTATAATTTTTTTTACAAATGTGTGGATTAGCGAAGGGAAAAACTACATTTCAAAATGAAGACTACAACACACACACGTTCACCAGTTTGAAGACTACTAAGTGTACACTAAAATTGTAGTAAAAACTACTTGAAGTTAAGTAATTGTAGTACTACGAAATGAAGTGAAGTAATTGAAGGGAAGTAATGAAGTAATTGTAATATTAACGAAGCGAAGTAATGAAATGAAGTAATTGTAGTATTAGTGAAGTAAATTTTTAAATGAAGTGAAGTATTTTTTTCCCAAATAAATATATTTAAGATAAATGAGGATATTTTCTCCAAAGTAACATTTGGCGACCTAAAAAAAAAAAAAAGGTCGCCAGCCAGATTTGTCCATTCGATTCCAAAAAAATTTCAAACCATGGGGGTGGGGGGTTGTTACAGTTTCCAGAGATTTCTTCATTTAGCTACATCAACTTCCTAAAACTTTCTTCATGGGTCACAACATTTTTTAAACCATGGGGGTGGGGGGTTGTTACAGTTTCCAGAGATTTCTTCATATATCTAGATCAACTTCCCAAAAACTGCACTATTTTAAGTATGTTTCTCATGCTTTTGGTAACTTTGAAGTGTATGTACTTTGTAGTATTCGCTTAGAAATGAAGTGTACTATTTCAAGTTTAAACTTTCAATAACTTTGGTGTTTGTAGTTTGTAGTGTGCACTACACTTCAAAACGTGCGAAGTGTGCACTTCAATGTAATGTAGTACTACATTGTAGTAGTGAGTACAGAGCGGACCCATCACTAGTGTGGATGCTCTTACGGTGTAATTGATGAACATTGAATTATGTAAAGTGATTAACATAAGCCCTGGGCCACTCTACAAAGATTTCTTTACACGTTCCCTATAAAAACCGCTTCTTCTCCATGAGACTTCTAAAGTTTATCTTAATAAATAATGATCTTACTCTTTATACACGTTTTATTTACAGTTAAACCGCGGATTGCGAGCGTAATTTGTCCCGGAAACGAGTTCGTAATCCCGAGAACTCGTATATCAAAGCGAATTTCATCTAAGAAATAATGGAAACTGACGATTCGTTACAACGTTGAATGGTTTTTGAATTTTTAGAAAGATCTGGAAGCCTGTTGAATACGCAAATGTATACGAGAATGTTTGAGAAATTGAGTCCTCATAAATCGCGTCGTGACCGCGCTGTCAGTCATTAATGTTTTAACAAGCAAGCGAAAAACATAGATCCGGGCGAATAGATAGCGAAATGTGAACCCAAGCAATTGGCAATGGTAAAAAAAGTGTTACCAGAGACAAGTGGAACTTTCTAGCGAATAAAAATTAGAGCGAATCAGAGATTATTGATTCAGCTTAAGTTGTATTCGGTGACTTTATTATCAATAGTTTATTTATTTACAATTATTTCATTTGGATATTCACTCCTGCAAACCAGCGATAATATAAAATACCTGTTTATTTATTAATATTTAAGTCATGTTACAGTCGTACGACATTTTCATTTTTAATTTATTTCTCAAAACCTAAAAATACTTTTTTATTTATTTTTATTATATAATATTAATTTTTTATTGTTTTTATTTATTGCAGGCAATTGCAGTACATACTCCTGTTACGTAAAAATTTAAGATGTCTGGTAGCTAGTAGCAAAAAATTCGGGGAGTCTTCTTTATTCAATCTTGAACAGATAATATTCTTAAAACTTTTGGTGAAATGTCGGAAGTTGCGGAGACATGCGACATCAAAGATTGCATTTTGTTTTTAATATTTCTGAATTATTTTCTCTAGAACGTAGGTACTACAGTAACTTTACGTAAAATATTTTACTAAAAGACTTCCATACAAATTTTTCATATAAATAATTTCTTCTCTGTGACTTATGTCTTCTATAACTTAACTTAATTATTTCTAACTTATTAATTCAGCAGTGGGAGGCAATTGAAAACAATATAACATTTTTTTATAATTAAAATTATTTCAGGATTCTCCAAATATAGCAAACCCCAATATTGAATATTGAAATGTGCAATTTCCAAATAAATCATATGTAATACGTGTCCATTTCTATTACCCCGAATTCCAGAGATTCTGGTGAAAATCAATATTGCTTCTTCCAGCGGGACAAGAAAGAGATTACAGAGAGACTAAGCTAGATTGCTTTCAATTTGCGACCCACGAAGTGTTTACAGATACAGACGGCAGATACAGCAAACTTTGCTGCTTTCGGAGCTAAATTGGGTTCTAATCTATACAAACTGCGTATCACTTAAAAAAACTCGAGTGTGACCAGGTTTTATTTATTTATTAAGGGTGTTTCAGACCAAATACACTACACTCTAGGAGGGATTATATATTTATGTGTTAAATAGAATGAATATTTTATTGCAGTAATATTCACTGAGAAGCAAATCTCGACGTTTCGCTGAAGTCTTATCCAGCGTCATCAGCAGAGCGTCCCATCACCGCGGGGGTGGAGGTGAAACTGAAGGGATTCTATGTATATTTTATGAAAATGGGTCAACAATTTTAAACAGAATTTTTCTGCAAGTGACTTCTCTGCATTCCCATTGCAGGTTCCATCATCAGGGTGTGCGATGAGGAGCCTGCAATAGGATCCGAAACGTCGGCCAGAGACGTCACATATACACGGCAGAATATCTCAGAAAACTATAGATACACAGAAGATTCTGAACGGCCGTGAAAACCTAAGAACATTTTGATCATTTTATTTGGCTTTTAGAAAAGCGAACGAATTTATAATAATCTATGGAAAATAATTTTAATATTGTAAAACGTTTCGTCTAAAATCCGTCAAAAATCTCGCCTATCTCCATAACTATTGATATTTTTCTCAAAATGTCAGAAATTTTTCAAAATATATCACTGTGTTTAAAAACTATCGAACCTTTGGTCGGCAGAAACACATTTATTCATCAAATAGACAATACGTACTCGAATATTTTATTGTTATGTTATGGTACATAATTTTGTGCTACATTAATTTGTATTTCAAAAAGTTGTACCGTATTGCATATATAAATATTAAAAAATAAAATAAATAAAAAACTAAAAAAAACATTATTCTTCAAGAAATGTCTATTAGGTGACACTCATACTTTTCTTAGTGGTCCCGCCATTGTTGGAATCACTTCTGGATCGCATATTTTGGAATGATGTTCAATTGAGCCATCGCGTTCCGCGTAATGTCTTCTCTTGATTCATATTGGATCTTTTCCAGCGATTTTTTAATGGAAGGGAATAGTCAAAAATCACACGGAGCCATGTCGGGAGAGTAGGGAGCCTGACAAACTATTTGGACAGCCAGTCCCCTCTTTTATCCGGTCGAACGTGTAATCTTTCGCATTTCTATTAACACTATCTTATCATCGAAAATTGGCGTTTCTTACATGCGTTTGCACTTCTACTGCAATAACTAAAAAATTTCCAAACATATAATTCCAAGCTTTACTTCCAAACATAAGTGTAGACTCGGATAACAAATTTCTATTGGTGATAGATGCGATCAGGGCACCATTTTCTTTTCAACCGTAATATTGTTTTTGATATGATTTTAAATATCACTATTTCTAAAAATTCATTATTTACCTTTATTATTGGACACAAAGCCTTTATGTATGTAAAATTTATAATGAACGACATATAATTTAAATAGGAAAGGGTCTTAAAGAGTAATTGTGAAAATTTTGGTTATTATTGCCCCAACAGTATAGGACTAGGGCATTCAAACCGGGTAGAACCGAAATCGGGTACCCGGGTACCCGCCATGGTTTTCAAGGAACCGAAAACCGGGTAATTTTCGACAGATATCCGGTTAATTTCATTTAAATAATTTTTTCAATTATTTCAAATTAAATGGAAGAGCCGAATCGGCGTTTTTAAACGACTATCATCGTTGAACGACAAAAAAAGTGACAGCTAGCGGCCTATAGATTTCGAGATAAGCGAATGCATAGATAAGGGTTATTTTTTAAAGGATGCAGGTAAATAAATACTAGCCGTTTATTTTTGCGCTGGCGAATGTGAGATTTCTCAAAATATTTTAATCTACATTGAAGGCCCGAGGATTCTGGGCTTTCCTCTTGATATCCCTCGTTTTATGGTTAATCAATCCTTTTGTACCTGAAACATTGGTATATATTGCCTGCAAATCGAAAAATGCGATTTCAGTTAATCGTCGGCTAGACATCCCTCAATAACCACAAAGAAATGTCAAGAATCGCGAACATTCAAGGTATTTATTTACCTTTAAAAATATTTTAAATTATGGTAAGCGTGTAAAAAGGTGTATCTTTGCATGATAGTAATCGCAATTTCTTTTATTTTCACTCTTTTTTGATTGGTAAAATTTAAAAAATATTTATATATCAGTATGACGTTTGACGTATGATATTTTTAAAAGCTGATAGTCTTAAATAAAAATCCGTATCATGCGTGTTAAATATTGTTTTTTATACCTGCAAGAAATAATAATTATTTGTCACATGTATTATTACATTTTTCATAAAAATTCGGAAGAAAATGCCATATTTTTTGTAAACACTTGATACACTATATGCATTAGTATTTTTGAAATATATTTTTATAAATCATTAAAAATAATAAGCCCTATAATATTTCTATAATTATGATTTATAAAAAATTTAGTATAAAATTAAATATATCACGTCATATTTAATCAAAGATTTACGTGTACTAAAAATTGGACTCTCAACGGCTTACAAAAGTAGTTTATTTAATAGCTTACAAAAATTACCCGGAACCGAAACGGGTACCCGGTTCTTCCTCGAAAAAATAACCGTAGAACCGGGTAATGAATTAGGCCGGGTATTTGGATGCCCTATATAGGACTATATTGCATTAAAGACTGGCATAAAATTTTATAATTATAGTTATGTTTTTGATATCGTAATTTTAGTTTCTGAAATCATCTACTTTGGAGAATGTAGAAATTAATAATTTAGGAATAAATTTAACGTTATACTTAGTTTAAATATATCGTTAACCCTGAGCCTGAGCGTTCTCTGAAACATTGAGTTCATTTCATGTTCATATTAATGTAAACGATCTTCAGAAGGCCTTGTGAACAAGGCAAATAATAATTATCTGCTTATTTTAATAACGACAGCGAAAAGGTGATTTTCGCAGAATTTTGGCAAAGCTGAAAATTAACTTCAAAACACACTTCAGTTTTATCACTTTCAATATTGTTTTTTCGTGAATTTTTACTAACAATAACAAAAATACGTATACATTAATACTTATTATTTTTTAATTGAATTCGTATAATGGGATTATTTAATGAGTACCCAATTTTGTGTTATCTATTTTATTATTCCATATTTCCATAATATACTCTTTTAATGGGCTTTCTCTGAGCACCAAGTCGGAAGCAAAAGATCTTGGTGTAACTCTTGATTGCAAACTCTTACTAGATAAGCATAATGATATTATGGTCGCCAAATCCTTTCGAATGCTAGGCTTCGTTCTTCGCGCTTGTAAACAATTCCAAGGAATAAATACTATGAAGATCCTTTACTTTTCCTTTGTTAGGAGTATCCTTGAGTACGTATGTCAGGTCTGGAACCCCAGATATCAAGTTCATATAAACAGAATCGAAAGTGTTCAGAACAGATTCATAAAATATCTCGACTTTCGTTCCCATCGTATTCAAATTAGTAACGTAGATTCCGCGACCTTCTTTAACATCACACTAGTGATCTTAAAGATGGTCTGGTCAATCGCAGAAATACTGCTGATGTTATATTTCTCCATAAACTAGCTACCTCTAAGATTGACTACCCGGCCTTGCTTCGATCCACTAGATCGGTCGAGACCTTGAGCATTTCACACTGTAATACCAACTTCCGGCAAAACTCTTTTATATATCGCTCGTCTAATTTGTTCAACTCTATATTCAGCGACTTGGATCTTTTTAATTCATCAATCTATGATTTTAAGACTCTTGGATATTCACCTCAGTCATAAACCTTTTCTTCCCCTCTTTTTTAATCCATCTTCTTTCTTTTGACCAGACTTCGTATATGTAATTTATATCTTGTATCTTTCTTTAATTTATCTTTTTTCTTTTGTCCAGACCTCGTATATGTGTATATTCAGATGTATTGATCAGATATCTTTATGCTATACATATATCTTTTGCATTTCTTTTTCTTCTTATCTCTTCTCCTCTTTACTAAGTAGATTTGTCCTTTCCTATCCATTCCTTATTCCCCTTTTACCTTTAATTCATTGACTTTCATAGTTTGTTCGTGACTTAAAACATTCACTTTTTTTCGTTTTTTTGTATAACTCAAGTTAATGTTGCTATATGTTAATACATAACATGTTAATTCTGTGGAAACTTGTAAGGTGGTCTCTATACTATTCAATAATCTGTGTGTGTTATATGATTTTTATATATACTGTTAGTTAAAAGATTACAAAACAGATAATTATAGAAAGAAAAACATTAGTAGGTACTGCTTTTCTTCTTTCTTGCCGACATAAATTTTCTCAGCTCTTTACAGTGAATTATAACGAAATATCAGTCCAAATTAAGCCAAGAAAAGAATATCGACTATCTTATAAATTTTAATTTATACGAATTGAATTTTTTCAGTTGCAACATTTCCTAGTGATGTCGTGATAAAATTGTATGGCTATTCATGCCAATGATTTTTATGTACTCGCTGTCTTTCAGAGCGGAAGTCAGTTTTTTGGCATTTCTTTTTCATAAATTCTCCGAATTTTCACGGTATGAAATAAATTTGATTTATGTATTTGACTATTCTCATGTTAAGCGTCAATCAATATTTCACGCAGCTGGGAAATAAGATAAGATCTATCACTATTCTCCACGTCCCTTCGAGTTCGCTTGAATAAATTATATATCTTTCATGTCTTGTCAATTTTCTATTGGCTTTTAAGGATTTGTCGACTTTTTATTTATTTATATGTTACGAAGAAATTTAAGCCAGAAATAATAGGTATTTTGCTGTGAATAGATTAGTAGGTATCTTAAGGGAAATATTGGCATATTAGAAACAAATAAAGCATGAAGTATTTTACAATTCAGTAAGAAAATAAAACAAATTCGTCATCATATTTTATTTATTTTTTATGTTATTATTTATAATTGTTTTCTCTTTTTTCTTATACCTCTTACTTATTTACTGTTGATTACTTTTTCTTTATTTGTTTATAATTATTTCTGTAATACTTACTCTTTCGCTCCGCACCATGTCTTTCTTACTTTGTATGCCTTGTAATTTGAATAATTCTTGCTATATATCTTATTTCTTGATATATCTTACCTTATGTACCTGCATGTGATAATTTCTATTTATATATTTAAATCATCTTATATTTTTATATATCGCATGTATGATAATCTAACATATATGTATTCTTATATGGAATGTGTGGGTCTGCACAAAACTTCCGACATACTGGAATAAAGTTTTGTTTATTTATTTAAAATTATTAAAATCTCAAAAACGACAACAGATTGCTTTTAAAAGTTGTTAAGCTTCAGTGAAACATGTCGGCAAATTTAATATATTCATTACTAAGCCTATGTAGCTTAGCCAATAGTAAATGAATGTGGTAGTTTATTGTAAGATATTTATATCTTTTTACTGAGTCTCCGAGGTCTCTAGATTCTGATACTTTAAAAAGGCTATCGCGGAACTTAAGTACATTAATTAAATCAGAGATGGCATTCAGTTAAATCAAAAAAAAAACTTGTGCTCGGCCGCACGTCACTTCTTATATATTTGCGGCCTCCTGTCACCCATGCACCTACGTTTTTAGAGCGTTTCGGAAAAGTTACGGAGTTTTCTAGATGGTTTTGGATCGTTCTTAACCGATTGTTTAGGAATGTTTGATGGAATATATTTGCCGTAACAGTATTTTAAAATTATTATGTATCTTTCTATTATGATGAATATCTATTAATTAGCTTACACATTATACATTTTTGTGTTATTTTGATTGTTACCTGTCATATTTTTATTTTAAAAATAAAAAACCTAATATATATGTATTTACACAATGTACTGAAACTGTTCCGCGAGAACGTATCATTTATAGCGAAGGTTTTAGTTTTCTCCTGTTTATGGTCCGTTGTTTTGTAAGAGATGCTTTAATCGTTTCCTTTTAATGTACCAACCTCATCTCCTTTCACCCTTTCATCCCCCTACCAGTAGGGTCACTATCGCGACGGACTTAAATGTGTCAAGAACTTAGTAAAAAACAGACAGAAAACACGTATTTGCATAGTTCTATTGCCGTTTCACACAGAAAGCTGTCTCATTTTTATAAATACAAATACAATAAAAAAGTGATAATTCAAGATTGAACTTTTTTTTTCATTTCATCAGGACGGTCAATAACTGTTTTGGAAATATTTCAGAGAACAAATGCTTAATTTATTATCATGCATATAACATCTTGCATATCACAACATATTATAATTTATAATGTACCTTGGAATGGTATTTAAATACATTCTAGGATACCAAAGTTCAATTTTCATACAAGGGATGTTTGGTAAAGACTCGTTTTTACTTTTTTTTTCTCACCTTTCTCTTTTCCCTTTTAGCTCGATACGCTTAGTCCAGTGACATTTCGATATTTTTAAGCCAATCAGAAAATATTAATTATCGAACTCTGCGAAATAGGGTTTCGGCATTGACTTCTTCGCTTGGCATGAACCGCTTTCCTCCAAATCATTTTTTTATATTTGGATACAAAAAAATTGCATTATGCCAAATCTGGAAAATAAGGTGGATAAGGTAACAATTCGTACTGTTATTCGACCAGTTTTTCTATGGCGATTGCAGACGAGTGAAATGGTGCGTTGTCACGATGAAATAACATTTTTTTCGTCAACTTCTTGCCGAATTCTTATCAATGTTTTTCACAAAGGAAAAAGCGTTTAGTTTAGTTTGAAAAAAAATATTGATGTGACATGTATTCCGCGTTCGAAATTCTGTTAAAAAAAAAGGTTAATATACCTACTATGTTTCCTGAAATATGTATATCTACAATTCTATGAAGCTTTGGTAATAATGATGATGGTAAGATTTTTAAGTATGGAATACTCAACGTCTTTTTATTGTATTAATTATTAAATTGTATAATTAATTATTAAATTAAACTATTACGACATTCTAAGTCGAGAAGAACTGTACATAACCAGTAATTGCGCGGCTGCACAGGTCTAGAATAATTTGAAAATAATTAGAAATCGATAGAACACCCGAGATGATATCAGAAAATTCAAGAAATAACTTTCCCAATATTGGCGGCCGCATCACGTTATTGTTTTGGCAGAAGCGAAACTCACAGTGGGCGATACCACAGGCTAACAGCACGAGTGGGGTACCTATTGTTTGTAACCTGAGAGATACAAATAACGAGTCGGTATTCCAAAGACAAGTGGAATATTCTCGAGAAATATTCTAGCGAATTACCGAATAGTACGTCAGTTAGGTTCGTGTCCAGTGACTTTCTGTATTGAATATAATCTAAATCGTTTATAATGTTTCATTTCGTTCCCAACGACTAGTGACAATATATCGGTATTATTTCAGCAGAGAATAATGTCCTGCGGCTATATACGACTAACTTGAGATCACAGTACATTTCGTCGAATTTAACGCCATTTCGCATTGGCCACAGCTCTTGCGGGGATCGCGAGCCACCCCCGGGTGGGTTCAAGGGTTGGGAGATCATCCATCATCGTGACAGCGGTCAGAGGCAACATGTTCACGGCAGGGCTGGACCAGAACCGAAACTGGCCCGAGGCGACCACCTCAGGGCGCCTTTACGTAAAATCGTGGCTTTCTTATCTGACACTAGAACACTTACACCTAAATACGCATTTTTTTCTTTATAACTGTTAAATCGAAAATTGCCAGTAATTTAGAAGATAAAAGGGAAAAAATATATATTCACGAAGATACTATTAAAGATATCTTACAGAAATAAAGCTATTTATGTGGGAAATAGGTATGGAAGTCTTTTTGAAACTATCATATGGCTGGGTTAAGTTAAATTTTAGTCAATGCAAGGTTCACGAATTCCACCACAGACTGACGACCATATCTAGTTCTAACATTAGTTAAAGTGAAACTTGTTGCATAAATAACATATACCTAAGCATTTGCTAAAAATAGGTGAGGTGGTCAATTATAGGTAGAATTGGTGAACGTTGCATTGTTGATTATCTTGTATAGATTAATGGCGATTCCACTTGGGACAAACATCCAGTAATTGTGTTCTTAAAAAAATTAAAATACTTTAAATATTGTGAAAAATTATATTTTTACATCAAAAACTGTTATTTTAATGCATGTTATATTTATTAGAAAAAAATTGATAAAAAAATGTATTAGCCAAATCACAGCCATTACCGCTGCCATTAAAATAATAAATTCTCAAAAAGGAACCAATCTTTCGACAGTCGTAAACTGAAACCTTTCCGCTGGGTACCGTGTAAAATAACAAAAATGAGCATATTAGAAACAGTAGAAAAACTTGAATTCGTAAAAAACATTAATCAATAATATTTTTTTCATAAACACTTCGCCTCTACTAACAATATTTCCAAGAAATACCAAAATTATCCCCACCTCCTCCTACCCATTCGCCCTGTCTGATAAATTTGAATATATTATATTTTATTAGTGGTAAAAGATGTATAGGAAAACTCCGCATCTCATGGCTGCGTAACTTGAGGGACTGGTATAAGTGTAACTCGACAGAATGATCGCCGATCTCCGATAGAAGTTGGCACCATAAGAAGAAGAAGTCATTTATCATTTAAACTTCGATGGGAAGTTCTGTTATTTCCGAAACTAGTAGGGAAGCAATAATCACTCTTATTTTGCCTGTCATTCAAAGATACTTACAATATATTTTACTTTAAATGTTAAAGCATGAAACAACTAATAAACCAATAAATTAATGATATTTATTTTAATTGATTTTCGAATATTTTAGAAAGATCTGCAAGCCAAGCGAATACGCAAATTTATAAAATGTTTTTACAATTTATTTTTCAGATTAAATTTTTTTCACTTAAATTTTTATTAATTCGATCTGCAAATATAATTCATAGGTCATGTTAATAAGAAAATAGTACAGGGTGGGGTAGAGCGACTTGCTTATTTGAATTGGGTGCCTTAAAGCGATGGTTGCTCCGAGAGCACATTCAAGAGAGCGGGGCGTAAAGTTGTAGCTCCGATTGATTTTGTCAGAGTGGACGTAGGTGGAAACGCATGCCTCGACAGCGAAGCGTTCGCTGTTGAGGCATGCTTTTCTAACGGTCGGTCGTGCATTCAATACTCATTTCAATATGACGTCGCCTGATTTAGTCTCATGCGACTATGTTTTATGAGGCTATCTTAAATCACTTGTTTACAACAAATGTCCTACGACTATGGCTCACCTGAAGAACAACTAGCTGTCGCTAACAAACCCGTCAATATGCTGGAAAAAATTCAACGAAACTTCCAAATATGATTAACGCAGTGCGTTGAGAATAATGGACGCTGTCTGCCTGATATCATCTTTAAAACTGTCAAAACATAATGTTGTTTGAATTTTGTACTGGATGCTGTTTAAATAATTAAATATATCACCATTAAGTTTTTTAATTGAATTTCTAAATAAGAAAATTGCCCTGCCCCAAACTTTATTTCCTGGACCGGCTCTGGTGAGAAGACCCAATACACATACACACGTCCCACTGGACGGTATTATAACTTAAAAAGCAATATGTAAGTGGACATAGACGGGTCCACACTGAGCTCGGAGATCGAAATTGCTAAGAATAGATCAAATGTTGTTGGCATCCTAAATAATAATATATTAGAGAACGACTTGACATATCACCCTATACTGTTAAATAACCCATTTGGGTTGGGTTTAGGTAGAAATATTTTTTTTTATCTTCAGTAATGGCGTGTTTACGAAACGAGACGTGGTGAGAAATACCTGAGAGATTTATTGATGTGTAACATATTTACGCTCGGTTTACAGGACTAATTTTGTAAAAGTGATGACAGAAATGTGTAAAAAAAAACGTCTTAAAGGACGTTCTGTGGGTCTGCAGGTTCATTTTAACAATTAATGTTATAATGTTACTATATTTCATTAATTGTATAACCAGAAGAGAAAAAATGCAATTTTAAGCACATGTTGAATTTAGATTTCTAATATCTCAGGATACCTTTGGTTTAGAAAAAAACTGTTTTTCTAAACCAAAGGTAATGTACAACATATATTTTATTGATTCTGACAGTAAATTTTTTTGTAAAAGAATTGTATTCTAAATGAATCGATTTAATAATACCTGTTAAGGTAAAATAAAAATAAAATCAGTCGTTCATTTGTCATATTCTTTTCAAATATAAGGCTGTTTTATGTGACATACCTATTCAGATGTATGTATGTTTAATGGTACAGTAGCCGACAAACATCTTGAAATTTTACGGCGTAGTGGGGGGAAGTTTGCGCACGTACCATTCCACCAAGGAGACTCAAATTTTGTCTTCTGCGCATTCCCCCACTACGCCAAAAAATTTCAAGAAGTTTGCCGGCAACTGTACCCATCTTTTTGGTTCGAAACTACATTTTTGTTTTTTTTTCACGCGATTTAAAGGTTGTTTCTGCGAGTATGATTAAATAAATAATTTAAAAAATTTTGACGTCTAACATCTTTACGCTCGGTTCATGGGAAGCCGCAGACTTCTTTACCGACTCGTCCCAATGACTTGCTTAGTTCTTTAAGTTTCTAGTTAAGTTAGTTCTTTACCGTTACTGAGCATTACTGAGAAACTATACTACACATGATTTGAGACTACTGTAAGACTCGCACAATTTTTTTTTAAACAAAGTTAGTATATTTTTTAAACGGCGGCTTCTACGTAGAATTTTCCCCTTTCATTCAAGAATTTTTATTTTATCTCAATCGTTATTCCTATGGGTGTTAACACAAGTTATGTAAGTTTTTTCTAAATAAAGAGGACACAAAAAAAAAATACAAAAAAATATTCAATAGCGTATTCTTCTTTATTGTTTACAATTCCTTTCTAAGTTCTACGAGTTTTTCAATGCTTCTGCAATAAAAACCAACTGGTTTTGACTCGAAGGACTCGTCATTCGAACGGAACGGGGTGTCGAAAGTACTTACTTTTGTCTATTTGACATCCCATTTTGATGTCCTGTTATTAAATAAAGTGAAAAATGTAGCGTAAAAGCAAACAAAATATCTTGTAGAGCATAAATGTTGTATTTTGATTATTTTCCGTCAAATTTAGTATTTACCTTTACCAGTTTGTATTAATTTTGCCCGCATTTTAAAATTTAAAAAAGGTTCACTGTTAACAATAAATAACTAACTATACATTAACATTATACTAATGCCAGTATTTTTTACAATATGAAGGATTTCTGGAATGCCATTTTAAATGTAAACATATAGTCTTTTTTTAAAAATAGAGATGCGAACATGGAATATTCACATCAATATTCTTACTGTTTTCAAACTAAGCTAAACGCTTGTGCTATGAAAATAGGACTAAATTGCTGGTCTGGTGTGAGATTCGAACCCGCGACCTTTGGATCACGAGGTGAGTGTCCCAACCACAAGACCAACAACCAAAACTAGAAAAATACATGAAAAATTAAGCCACTTACAAGTTTTCACAGAATAAATGTAAAATTATTCACAGTCAATGATTTAGTTTGCTCGTCGAGTAAAGTTGTTATATTTTTTTCCTCGCATCTCAAAATACTAGTAAGTCGAGACCCCACTGAACTGAAACTGTGTATTATAAGTCTGTCTAATATTTTTCTAGGTAAAATATTAATATTAAATTAGGTTAACATCTATTTTTTGTGCAATGTATTTTGTTCACATGGAAATAACAAAATGCTCTTGAAATTTTACAGTGTTTTATTTAATTTGTTTCAGGTAAGTCTGCTTTACAAGCATTGCGTGGCCGCAAAACCTACAGTTTTCATACTCGTGTAACTATGACTACTGACAAAATCAGGCGTAACGATAAACGTAAGTTTTTAAAACATTTAAATAGTTAATTAAGTATTATTGTAATTAAAAAATATATATGTATGACAGTAGCATAGATATGTCTAAGAAAAATGGCATCGACATCATAATCGAGGGTAGAAAACCAAAAAGGCATTTGTGATTATTTCGAACTTAACAGGAGAGCAAAATAATATTTTGTCAGTCTGATTTTGACAATATTATTATTATTTATTTATTTTTTATTTATTTTGTAAATGTACAAAATTAAGAGCGGTGTATTCAATATAATATAATTAATACACATTTATATTACACGCTTACCCACTTTTCAATTTGAGAATTTTATTCTCCTGTTTAAAAGTGGGGAGCATTGTCATATACGTATAAATCTATTGTTAATGTAATCATTAGTGTAAGACATTAGATTAAATAAGTAAGACATAGATAAAGAAACATTAGATTAAGTTATAAAAATTAAGACATTAAATGTCTACCGAGGCAAAACTGGCGGTACATAATGGAGTTCTGGTACCGACACTAATGTATGGAAGTGAAGCCTGGAGCTGGCAGAAGAGGAACGAAAGTAGATTGAATGCAATGGAGATGAGGTCCCTTAGACGTATGTGTGGTAAATCCATGTTTGATAGAGTAAAGAATGAAGATATTAGGAATGAATGTAAAGCTGATCGTAGCATAATACAGAGAATAAAAATAGGGTTCGCTCAGGTGGTTTGGGCATGTTGAGCGAATGAATGAGGAAAGAATGGTAAGAAAGATATATGATGCAAGTGTTGACGGCGCCAGAAAAAGAGGGCGACCACGGAAGACGTGGCATGACCAGATTAACCAGATACTGGAAGATGGTCCTGTTAGAAGTCTGAACAACCGTCGAGCTTGCATGCGAAGATGTATGAATGTAGACGAAGCGAAAGTTGTATGTCAGGACAGAAGAGTATGGCGCTCTATCCTCTCTGCCTACCCCCTCGGGGAAACGGCGTGATGGTAAGTAAGTAAGTAAGACATTAAATAAAGTAAGTAAGATATAAACAATACAAGAAGACAAAAATGTAAGACATTAGATTAAGTAAATAAGATACAGACAAGGAAACGTTAATTTTATTACCAAACGATTTCCACATGTGTTTTGGATTCGTGTTTTGGAAGTTTTAAATAATCACTGACGCCCTTTTGACATTCTAACCTCGATATATATTTGATCTTTAACCGTTATAAAAATAAAAACATTACGATTCACGGTGACATTCCTTTCACCACATCGCCATAGGTCTATTGGGGAGAAACGAAAGGGAAAGGAGGTTTAAAAAAATATTTCAACAGACTGGGATACTTACAGAACTGAATTTTACCACTAACAAATTAGACTATAATAAGCAAACAAAAAAAAAAACAATACATTATTATGCATCATACATCATCAATATATCATTAAAAATTAACAATCCTATATGTGGTAAGTACTTATATAGTTTCTATAGTATATTTATCATAATCAATTGAATATTTTGATGTCCAACTTTTCGATGAGAATGACGTTTACGTTCACGATGAAGCTGAATTCGATGGTTGAATCATTGACCTAGAAATTGCAGACAAAAATTAAGTGTGTGAATATCACTAGGCCAAAGTGTCGGAATCATTTTGGTTACGGCTGTTTAGTGTAGGTATAATTATAAATTCTAATTTCATCTACAATTTCGAATGGAAACTTGTGATATTCAGAGTAACGATCTGTCAAATACGAAGCGACAGAAACAAAATACCAAGAAATGTCTAGCAATTCAAATCTACCTGCCCTAGTTGAGGTAGCCTGTACATTCGTCAAATTATTCTAGTCGAGCCGTATAATAATTTATCTACTGTTTTGGGTGACTGACTTCCCCTTCACCCATACTCGCCTTTTAGATCTACCCATTAGTTTTACTTACTTAACATGTTCAGGGAATGAACGAGAACCGTTGGCCTTTTGACCTCTGACGTCATATTTGGCAGGGGTATGTAATCGACACAGTAAGAAAACATCGGCTTAACTGTAAATTCCGTGACAAATTTAGTTGATTTATTGCGTGACATTGAGTATCTTGTATTATAGACTAAGAGCCAACGACCATAAGACTTGCGTTATAGTATCAAACCTAAAATTTTTTTTTGTACATGGTAACTATAGTAGGTAAGAAGGTTTGGATATTATGACATTAGAGTTGGGGGATTTTAGCAGCTAATACAAGTACAAAAAAATGTGTAAGGAAAACGTAAAAATATCAAACATTATTTTTTTATATGTTTTTCGGGACTGTACTATACACTATTATTATTCATTGCCAGATGGTTTTCACGGATCATAATCATGTCTTTTAAGTTATTGTAACAAGTTTGAATTTTAGATAGGTTTTTTATTTGAGCCACTATTTAACAACGTTACCTGATACCATAAATTTTAACGTATTACTTACACGTTTTTTTGTACCTGTAATACATTTTATCTGCCGAAATCCACCTAACTCAAATGTCATAATATCCAAACCTTCTTGCTAAATACGGTGTACATGTACAGAAAATATTTCAGGTTGGATACTATAACGTTAGCCTGGCGGTCGCTGGCTCCTACTCTATTAGTATGATGTAGTGGTCATGACGTTCGCTTAGCAGGTGGTAGGTGGCGCAAGCCCCATTCCAGGCAGCACTGAAAAGCACTGGCTTTTAGCTTAGTTTGAAAATTGTTAGAATATTGATGCGACACGTATTCCGTGTTAGCATTTCTATTTAATATATTTATAAAAAGAAAACAGTACCTGTACGTATGTACGTCTCCACACAAATAAATAAAAATTCACATGTTAATGAGTTGGCTATAACCGTTAAGCGGAAGAATTTAGAAATATAAAATATAACAGCGAAGATATTTCGCGTAATTTTTCGCAAAATCTTCACCAAAAGTTCACAAATACAAATATCTAATGCGCTATATCTAAAAACACGTCTCCGTTAGAACAGACGTGTTGCAGAAGTGCCAATAAACAAATATTATTTTAAAATATAAAATATTAATTTTGGAGAATTTAAGAAGTAACTGATATTAATATATTTTTAAGTGAAATTTTACTCACAGAGCTATAAAAAAATACTTCCGAAAGACTATTTTTCTTTCATATGAATATAATTTCTAGTGATGATACAGTCGAACTCTTCGTAGAACAGCATCGATATATGCAGCATAATCTTTGTCCGAAACTATGCCACTGATATTTGGCTACCTGAAAAGGGATTTGATTTCATGAAATTTAAGTAAACAGCTTTAGGGAAATCAAAAAAAATAAATTGTGTATTGTTCAATTTTCTAGAAAAATATGCACAAGGTTTTTCTGTTCCATCGTACTGTGGTTGTTTTAAGACTGTGTCTATGCCCTGTATACTGGCGTCGGCTTCGGCATAAATATGTATTGGTATGATTCTGTCCGACCTGAAATATACTTCTTATCTTTACTGCAGTTAATGCACCATTTTTAAATGGTTTGATTGAAAGATTAGACCAAACATTAGTCAATAAAATATGATGTAAGGTAAACGAAAAGAAGAATAAATTGGCCTGGACAACTATTGCTCATGAATGAACTCAAAAATGTAATGAAACGGAGCACGGTTATAGGGTTTTCTCCAATCTGTTGGAAAGAGAAAATGTTGACATTTTACCAGAGGAATTGAAACGAAAAAAATCTCAGTGACTTAGTGAAAGATAGATAGATAGATAGAAAGAAAGATAGATAGAAAAGTTGCTTTGGAAAATACTATAAAATCGCACATTTATAATAAATAAGACTTTGAAAAACACAGAAGATAATGCGAATGGAAACCGAATAAACAGAAAAAAGTTTGATGAATTTAATTTGGCCCATTTCAAGTTCGAGTTTTAGAAAATGTCAAATACAATATACTTTGTATTCTCCCATAATTTTTTTTTTTGTTATTAACTTTTTCGATACGATTTTTGTATATGTTATTTGTATCCTGATAAAGGGTCCTTGATCCCGATACATTGTTTTCAGAACTTATTTGTTAGTATTTTCCTTGACCCCGAAACTATACTTTCAGAACTAATTTGTTGATATTTTCAGTTAATTCTGAATCTAAAGTATATCCTTATTAATTATATTAATAATATCACCAAAATATTATTTTGCTCTTATTGAAGAAATGAAAATTGTTATTTAAGAAAAACAGACATTCTAAAGACTTTGGCAAATCTAGGACAAATCTTAGTTTATTTATTTTTTATTAGTACTGTTCCACTCTTTAACATCCCAAGTTAAACTTCTGTCCCATTTACCTGCCAAGAAAAATAAAAAGAGAGGCACACTAAACTGCTATAAAAGAGCTCCATAAGCAGCTAAATGGCTTACAGTGGCAAATAAAGAGTATTCCTTTTACTATCTTCCTACCCATTAAAATGTTTTACTCTGAATGTTTCCTTATTTTATGTCAAAGGCACCAGCAAAATCCAAGATTTTCGTTTTTGGTGTAACATAAAATTTATAATCAAGACATACTATAAATGTCTCATAGAGACGAAGCTATATTTTTATATGGGAAAGTATGGAAGTCTTTTTGGATGTTCATAGGGCTTACGACTTATCGTAAGGCTGGCGTAAGTGATCACTTTACACAATGTAACGTTCACTATTTATACCCATTATAGACTACCACATCTATAAAATATTTGGAACTTGTATATATGTTTAAGTTACACAACTTGTATGTGAGTTGTATTTTTATTACCGCCACCTGCAGTCCAAAGTTTTTTCATTCCCATAATCCAATACAGGTGTCACTTTTGATAATGAGATGACTGATTGGAGTTTTTAAAGCAATATCCTTAATACGTGCATATTTATATGAGACTTTCCGAATTATTAACATTAACTAGAATACGCCTGAAATTTATTTCAATTTTTAACTCCCTTTTTGACTAGTTTTTTATATTAAGAATATTCGGTATTCTGAATATAAAATGTATACTTCTAAAGATAAAAAATTTCTAACAATGTGTTTGATTTTCACGGTCGCCTTAATTTTTTGGGGTATTCTACCGTATTTCTATGACCTTTTGGCAGACGATAACAGACCCAACAATAGAATCCGAAACGTCGGCCAGAAAGGTAGCATAGAAACGTGGCAGAGTATCCCCGAAAAACTCAAACCGGAAGTTCTCTAACATTCTGTTCGATGTTCAATTTCAAACAATTAATTTTGTCCATACTTTCACATCAGAGATATTTTCATTTTAATTTGTTCAATCTAAAAAATACAACAGGATAGAGTTTTAATTTTTAATATAACAGAAAAATATAAATTTGAATACATTTATGTTATGTATAGAAATAATTACGAAAAAGTGGTCTTCATAATTTTAGTATTTGTATATGGTTGGCAGCGAGCACAGGATCTTTTTTTCAAAATAATTTTAAATATTAAAATTCAAGTGTTACAGGATGTTTTATTATAAAAAAATGAGAATACAGGTAGAACAAGGATACGATATTATATACACTTTATTGAAAAAAAAACACCTTAGATATTTCATCCTGCAAAATCTTCATTTTTGAAGCGTTTTAAACCCATGTATACAATATGACACGATTAGTTTCATTGAGGAGGAGAATTATTTTATTTTGTTAACAAAAATAAAAATAATAAAAAGAAAGTTAAGAAGATAGAAAACATTGTTTAACAGAATATATGACAGTGAAAAACAGTGGAAAACATAGATACCTAAATACAAAAAGTACAAAAAATTTTTTAGAAAAATCTTGATTTTTCAAAAAAAAATGTACTACAGACGAAATCAGATAGTAAATTCCATTAATCACCATTTTGCAGAACATTGAGAAACTATACCTAGAAATATACATGTAGGAAAAAGATAAATGTGAGCACAATAGACTCCTATGAATGATTGAAAATAAAGTTGAAAATTAAAATTAATCAAAAGTATGAATCTAACAGTGTTGCTTACTTAAAAAAGATTAATGCGAAATTAATGATTTTTTATTCTTAAATCACATAATACAGAAGCAACCTCACCTTAAATATTGAATTTTAAGTATGATAAATTATAGAAGTCTCACAGAGACGAAGCTATTTATATGAGAAATGAGTATGAAAGTATTTCTATCGGATGAACTAACCAACTAACTAACCATAACCCCGTTTTTCCGCAAGGGTAGGCAGAGAGAATAGAACGCCATATTCTTTTATCTTGGCACAACAATTTTACTACGGCTACATTCATACATCTTCGCATGCAAGCTCTATGGTTGTTGAGGCCTTAAACAAGGTTTTACGCCGATGCTCTCTATTCCTGTTGCCTTCAACACTCGCCCCATATATTTTCTCAACCAATCTTTCCTCGCTCATACGTTCCACATGACCAAACCATCTCACTACTACTTTCTTAATTCTGTCTTTATTAGGATGACCTAGAGCTAATGATGGTATTTTAACCGGTGACACACTAACCGATTTTTTATATTTATATTTTGTGTCTGAATTTGTCAATGATTGGTGACTGATTTTTTCCATTCGACGGGCACTCATCGGTACTAGACAACAGTTATATTTCAGTTACCAATCACCGATACAATCGGATAGAAATCTAAAATAACTGTACCGCGTGTAACTGGTTTAAATAACGGTTTGACCATCACTACCCAGCGTTTAAAACCTTACGAGCTGATTTAAGTGATCACTTTACACAATGCAATGCTTACCACTGCCATCGTAAGAACATTCACATATTATCAAATTTTTTAAAGTTGTAGGTACTGTATGTTTCAAAACTGAAACCTTTCACGTGAATTTGAAAGGACTATACTAGAGACACAGAGTCCCTCTCATGAATTAGTTATATATAGATTTCGGAACTGGTAATGATACCTCTATATATTTTTACGTGTCTATTTTTATTCTCTGTATTTTTCTATGTTTTGTACCCCTCTCCCCCCTCTCCTCAAGAAGCTCTCACCGCAACACTGCGCTGAGTCGATCTGTGAAGACAGTGAAGCCTTTTACGCTAGTACAACACAGCTTTGATTTCAAGTTCGTAACTCGTATCTTATCGTATCTTTTAACAATTCCCGTGTCTGTGAACGAAGTGAAAGAAGAAGAATATAGAGTTCATACACCCCGACAAAAAACGAAGGAACTAGAGGCGCCTGGATGAGATCGCGAATCGGTGAGTCCTCCATCCAGCATCCCTTCTTCTTGCCCCCAACATCTATATAGGCCGTAAGCCCTAAACCACTCGATAAAAAGTAACCCATAAAAATCAAGTTTTTATTATACTCCCTTTCTTTGTAAAATATAACAACAATTAAAGACGAATTAAAACATATAACATAACACTAATCTTACAGTAATTTAATATATTTCTAAAATGTCAGATGTTTTGAGCTTTGATAAGACACTTCATGCTTTGAAGATTAAATTCTAAAAACATTTGTCAGTCAATTTAGATTTTCGACATTCGTAGTACCTATTATGTATATCGAAGGAGTAATTCAAATTTAGAAAATATTCCGCGACGTTATCGGGCCGCCGTTGCTAATCAAACTTTTCTAATGATTCCAATTTGAAAAAGCTAATAAAATTTCTAAAAATCCGAAATTGTACTATAATAATTAAATTTTTTTTAACGAAAATTTGATAGATTGCCACGAGTCTACTTGCCAAGTTTCAGCTCGATTGGATCACGGGAAAAGGGTCAAAAATCGATCTAAAGTTTTTTTTGACGGCAAGCCGGCAAGCAAGCAAGCAGACGCCACGAGTTAATATTAGGTCCTTACATATGAAATTGGCGTTTAGTATGGGAGGAACATAAAGCCGATTTTTTTTATTATAATATATTTATTTAATCAAAGTATGTACCATTGCTATCTATGCACTTTTGCCATCTCATAGGTAGTTCATCGATCTCTTTACTAAAAAAACCATTCGGACGGGAATCAATAAAATCTTTGAAGGCGGTTTGGACTGCCCCATCGGAGTTGAATTTTTTCCTTTGCAAGAAGTTATCCAAATTTCGAAAAAAATGGTAATCTGTTGGGGCAAGGTCCGGAGAGTACGGTGGATGTCTTAGACATTCCAATTGAAGCTCCTCTAATTTGGTAGCCGTCTGTTGTGCAGTGTGTGGTCTAGCGTTATCATGAAGCAGCAGTGGCCTAGAGCGATTAACCAGCCTCGGTTGTTTAGCAGCTAGCTTTTCCATCATGGTTTGCAGTTGCTGACAATAGAAATCTGCCGTAATCGTCTGGCCAGATTTAAGAAAGCTGTAGTGAAC
>JADDOH010012061.1:0-44228 GCA_016648135.1 Agrypnia vestita
TCATGTAGCCGCAACGTGGGATCCTCATCATAACACACCAGTCAATTTGACTGCCCCGCGGGATAATATACAAACCTTAAGATCAGACGCGGGATTTCTTCCTGATATGTTTGTCGCCGGGAAGCGAGGACTTCGGGGGATTCCAGCAGGAGCAATAGAGTCTCGGCTTGATCTTGGTCTGCAGCTTAGTGTGGGAGGTTATGTCTAAACAGGAGTTAACCACCGGATGCGACGATGCTCTGGGGCCGCATCCCCCTCCCCCCTACAGGGGGGGTGGCATCTAGAATCCACGTTTGAACAGAAGTGGTTAGACACTTCTTAAAGTTCACTTACAAATCTGTATCTTCCATTCCCTTAGAATCTCGGGCTGCGATAATGTCAGACAAAGCTTGCCCTGAGCCTCTGTTGCGCCTAGTTGTTGTGAATATATATATGTTTGTCTTCCCCTACTATGTACTATGAACAGATTGAGCAGATTGGACAACGTGAGACGCGCTATCGGTAGGTTTCTTACTTGTGTTTTGAATATAACGTATGCTATTATATCTTGTAAATCTGTCATAAATGGGTGCCGCATGTGGTTGTGCTGACACTGTTCTAAGCTGCTATTATGAGATGTTGATATTCAATGCGGGCGGAATCTTTAGCGTATGCCGTTAACTTGGCAACGATTGTATTGTTTTATATTACAGTATTTTAACCCCGATGGTATTATAGTTATGGCGGTTCAATGTAAGGGAGTTTGCTACTAGCGTTTATTCCTAGGCTACGCCGCATATAATTGGCTTTTAGGCCAACTCCGGACGTGGACGATATCGGCTATCTCTCATATAGGCGAAACTGTAGAGTTCTAGAGCGGTTTCTAGAAGGACGAGTACGGATTAGTTACGTGCGTTTGTTATTTCCATAGTTAGGTAAGAATTCGATCTATATTAGTCTAGTCGCGTTAATAAGAATACGAATCTCACCACATATCAAAAGAATTTTGGATAGCTACGGACACAACGGAGGGGGAATTTTCCTAACCACTAGATAGATCACGACTGGCCAATTTTGAAAATATAAATTAACAAAAAAAAATAATATTAGCTTTCATGTAAACATACTTCCGAAGTTCTAAGTTCGACTTAAGTTTTATCTAGTAGCTTAAAGCATAAAGTGTGTGCTTAAAAGTCACAAAAGTTGTAATAAAGCTCGATGCGGTAGCTTAAAGTCTCAAGCTTTGGGCTTTTCGTAAAACTTATATTATTAAACTTTATAGTTAGGTATTTAGCTTAGGTGTACAGGTGGATACGTTACAAGTGTAGTAGAGTAAGTAGAAGTTTTCATTACTATGTTAGGTTCATAAAATGCAGCAAATATTATTCAAAGAAATTTTTATTATTTGTATGTGACATGTTTAACATAATTTTAACACAACATAATTTTTAAGTACTTACTAAAAGCTCTCTAGACAGACATGCACAATTAACATACAAAACATAAAAAAATGTTGATCAATCCCGATAATCCCGTCCGATTTTTCGGTTCGGAATTGATCTAGTAAAATGCCTCGAGATATATGAAATACTGCCCAATACTCATGGTCGTTAAGTTTTTCAAAAAGCCGCGATGACAAAGCCGCGCCGACAAAGCCGCGAAATAAAAATAGAAATAAGGTAAGGTTCCACATGTTTTTTGTACTGGCAATAGAAATTGTTCAGATGCTGCGACGTTTCTGAAGTAATTATAATTTAATACCATTGATATTGACTCTCTCTCTCTCTCTATCTAATATAAACTTGCATGTTAAACCCCATATAAGAAACCCGAGTTCTTTAGAATAAGCCAGCACACTAATAATATCGGTTACTTTTCTCCCGTCACAAGGTTGTGTCGCACATGTAATTTGTATTGTGCTGACCCTAACATTGATGTTGATATTCTTGCAGATACCTTATCTTCGTTCAAAAACTCACTCATACACAACATCCATTTTCTAAACGATGATCTGAACCTATAGATCCATTAAATCAATTATTTAATCGCACTACATTCAAACATTAAATATACAACACACATAAATGTGCAAATATACGTGTTACTAGAGCGTGCCGAAGACACTTGTAATTGGGATAATGGGCATAGTCTTCACTATAATGTTTATTATCAGAGTATCATGTACCTATTATCCTGTTAGTGTCTCTATAAATAAATAAATAAATAAAGTAGGATGCCCACAAAATGTAAGTAAATGAAACATAAAAAAACAGTTATCATCTAATATAATTTTATAATTTAGATTCGCGCAGCAATTCGATTCGGCTTTGTCGTCGCGGCATTATCGGGATTGTTTTGCGGGGCTTTGCCGAAACATAGTTCCATTTTAAAAAGCTTTGTTTGTGTCAAAGCTATTCTGTGGGTGATTTTTAATCACCTTTATCATCAAATACCAATCACAGTACAGATAAGCAATTTACCTCTTTGTTAGGTAGAACGTTAGCATGTTTTTGAAATAACCAAGAACCGTGTTTTGTTTTGTTGTTTATATTCGATTACCATACCATGAGAACCAATTAGTGTATCGAAATACATTACACAATAAAATACCCAATCTTGAGTTAATAATATAGATGTCTTATAGAAATATAAGCCGCTGTAACGATACGTTTCTTATAATCGCCGAGAATCAAACATAATATTTTCGTTGTCTGTTCGTCTGCCCATCTGTCTATCTGTTTGTCCCCGTATCTTCGTGTAACGTCCGTTATTTCATTTTTAATAAATACGAAACGCGAACAACAAGTGCAGTGGACAAATTTTACCTACTTAATCAGAAATAGCCTTCGGAAGAGTTAAGGTTGTTATTACGGTCGTTAGACGTATTAACTGTAAAAATCCGCCGTTTACAGATCGTCCTCTTGATGACGTTGAATAAGAATTCAACGAAACGTCGAGAATCGTTCTCGGAAAAACATACGGTTCGTATAAAATATCCGCAACCAGTTACAGTTCAACCAGTTACCTTCGGATATTATTTTAGGAAAAATTCTCGCATAAAACTTATTAATACATATTTTTGAATTTGCGCTTTATAAAATATAAAATAATATAATAAATCAACAAGAAAGATAAAAAACAAATCCACCAAAGTCTCAATTTGCATTGAGGAAAATGTATGACGCGGCTTCGCACGCGGAAATTTTTTAGCAACTTTCATATTTTATTAATTTCTATATTAACCTTAACACGTATATGTGTTATCGAGAACTTTTTATAAAACATTTTAAAAACTACAACTTCTCTGCAGAAAGTATTTAAAAATCTCTTACCGTTAAGGCAGCGTTCGTAAAAAACACATCGCTCGACCAGTTTTTCGTCGACTTAGTTGTAAAATAGGACACCACGAAAAATCCTATTATTTATTTATAAATCCTAATCCTATATAACGGAATGGAATAATATATAACCTATATTCACTCTGAAGTCCATTATAAATATTAGTGAAAGAATTTTGAAAAAAGATGACCTCTTACATTCAAACTTATATTACATCTATATATATTAGGTTTGTAAATTAAAAAAAAAACTCTACGTAAGCATATAAATATTCAAATTTATCAAACATTGTCGAGTCGACGCAAAACAATGCTATTTTTTTACAATATTATTTTTGTAGAATATTTGAACATGTAGTAGTAAAAAAAAAAAACAAAAAAAATAATATCATGACGTCGTAATTACATTTTAGCCTTTTTTCTTTCGGGATATAATACAAAGCGCCAGATGTTGCGACTTTACTACGCTCGAATAATCATTTAATCACTCAGTGACAATCGAGATAAGAAATCTTATTTTCGCAGAAAAAGCGATATAATTCTTCAACGGATGAATGACTCCATGACAGAATTACTGACTAAAACAGCGATAACCCGCCGCAATTATATATTTGGTTCGATATCAATGGATATTTTAATTAAGAGAAAAATAGTATAAGTCTACTAGATTATTTTTTAATTAAAATATTTTTTTACTTTATATTATTAACTAGCTGAACCCGGAAATGCTTTACTATTTACAGATTTGAGTATATATATAGGGTTATTTCGAAAACATTAATAATCTTTCAGGACGATATTCAAGCAGCTTTGACCTACTATAAATACTTATGGAGTTATGCAATATCAAAAATTTGCATTTTTTTCAATATTTCTGACTTATTTTTAACAAAACGTTGAACTATCGCTACAGTAACTTATATCGATTACGAAAAATTTATTCGTTTCGATACAAGTTAAATAAAATGATACAAACCCTGCAGAAATTCCAAATGGAAAATATTCCAATTGGAATTTCTGCAAGGTTTGGAATTTTTTAATTATTTTACTCAACTTGTATCGGGAATGCAAATATCGAAAAAAAATGCAAACTTTGATATAATAATTTCGTTGTCTGTCTGTTATCCGTAACTTCGTTTAAAGTCCGTAATTTCGTTTGAATTCACGGCTAAGAAAAAATTAACCGGCCGGAGATGGGGCATGAACCCCGGGTGAGCAAACCCGAAACGGCCGATAAACGCGTTTTGCTACCGCCGCCTCTCCGTAGTCCGTCGAAAATATACTATACTACCTGTAACCCGTAAAAATTACGGTAATTTTACATGTTGACTCCTAAAGAAGAAGTATTTATTATTTATTAAAAAATAAGAAAAATTAAAAAAATTAAAAAAAACAAGTTTTTAAAAAATAAGTTACGGGCGTTACATGAAGTTACGGATACAGACAGACTCACGGACAGACAACGAAATTATTATAATTAGGAAAATATACTAGGGCTTAGTAAAGACGCGAATAATTTAATGTTCCGTGATTTTTCAAGGGTTAAATAAAACTATTGAACATTTTCATTTCAAAAATAACCAAATAACTTATATATAGGAAAGAAAGATAGGATAAAATGCCATGCAAAATATCACAGTGACATTTCCTGATCATTTGGTCCGCCAACTAATCATTTGGTAAATTACGCTGGCTTTTTTATGTGATTTAGTAAATGCGTCTGAATTACAAGAGAAAAATCAGAATTTGCTTACAAAAGTAGACACTCTGAACCACGTACCCGTTTATCTTGGGCAGGGCTTGTGCTATGGTGGAAAACATTAAAACAAATGAGTACCGAAGGGTACAGGAATGAACAGAGGCGCGCTCGGTGCAGAGCAGACGTTTGGTGTATTCTTGGGGGGCAGCGACGGCCAACATTTTCACCAAAGTAGTCACTTTTTACCCGCCGGGTCCCAAAGCATAAGTATGCAAAATTTGAATCGAATCGGACAAACGGTGTACATTATAGATTTCACCTAAATATTAAAATAAATATTTTTGTATACTCATATGTTTTAAAAGAAACACTAAAACTTTTGAACTTTCAAACATCAGTCCCCATCTGGTGGTGTGATATTTATAGCTACCTCGCCCATCCCACATCCGCGCACCTGGTCTTAAGCGGTGGAAGTATTCTGGTCTTTCTACGTCCGTTATGAACAATACATAGAATTTCGAGTCGTCTTCTTTATTGTGTCAATATTTTAAGTATAAAGGTTCTAAAGTTTTATTCTAAATATTACACTCCACTTTATTGTATTTATTTTTTACATTTTGTTATTTGAACTTCATCATTATTATTTTTTAATTAAATTTTATGGCGGATGCCTGACGCCTTCTATAAAGACAAAGAGCGGAATAGCTCAGGCGCCCACCATTGGGTAGTGGCAGTACACTGGCTGCATGCACCTGGCGTCAGCTTCCCACTCCCACTCACTGTTTTCCCATTCACCAGCTGATTTGATTTTTTTTCGGATCCCATCATGTCATTGCAGTTAAGTACTATGATTTAGCAAGTTATTACATCCTTGCTTCAATGAAGTAGAGTTTAATATATATAAATTAAACTCTGAAATAAATAAATATGGACGCATTCTTGATCAACTCACCATAGTTTTGAACAAAATAACCTCACGTACGTACTTACCTCATAACATCGCTTTCAACATCTTTTATTATTGGGACCTTTAACATTTCAATTTTTTTCTCCGTATCTATCCTGATTTTTTCTCCGTATTTTTGGGATTTTTTCTGTTCTAGCCTCAACAGCGGTACATTTAAAAAATGATAAATTTAGCAAGTTATTGGCAATAATTTATTATTATAGAAAGAAATATAAATGATAATCTTATTTAAAAAACAAAACTATCCACTGCCGTAAGCAAGTATAATTTAAATTATCTAAACGTCCCTTATATAATTTTTTTCACTATTCTAAAGTGAGTGTCAAATTCTTTCCTAATTTGTTCAATCTTTTACTTTTACTCCATCGTATATGGATTTATTCTCTATCAGAAATTTGACTTTCAGTTTGCTAAAACATGATGCATAAAATATTATAGAACCTATAATGATTAATGACAAGAAGATTCACAAATAATTCTAGGGTCAGCACTCAGGGGCGTGCAGTGAGCACATCGCAGCATGACTTTTACGTAACTAATTATTTAGATAGAACATCGGAACAGAACATATATTTCGTACTATTTCTATCACAATTGTTATCATAGTGTTCATATTTTGATATATCATAAAAATCTGTAGTATAAATATTTGATTTCTATTTTTTTTCAAAAGTCATGCTTCAATGTTCCCACTGCACGCGCCTGTCAGCACTACATCATATAAATGTACCTTTTATAATTCTAATTGCAATGCTAAGATGAGCTCTAATCTGTTCAATATTTACTCTATCGTACATGGATTTATTCTATATCTTTATAATATATAAAGTAGAACATATAATTATAATAATTTACTATTTGAATTAATCAAGTCACACCGTTTTTTCGGTGTCAGTTATTGCAGACAGGATGAATTACTGACAAGAAGATAGCTTGCTACAATCGGATAAAAACTCCTAAATAACGAAAATTAATTACACTTTTTGCGACACGCTTTTAAAAATGTTGTCGCCCGCTGGCTCGGCCATCGGTGAGGAAGATGTATATTTTTATTTGTGAAAACAAACGAAGCCGGTTCTCGCTTAATTAGATCTGGAAACTGTAAGCAGACCCTCCTTCCCGCCAAATTATCCCGGCTGCGATGTTTATCCCGGGCGCCATTGTGTACCGGAATAATGAGCAGATGAAATAATGGAGGTCAGGCCGGGCGGGATTTGGGAGAATGTTATGAATACCACGAAAAAACCCAAAAGTGTAGCCTTTTGTGGAGGCACCCGAAATAAGCCACTTTAAAGGAGTATTTCGGGATCAGCATTTCATCTTGAAACACAATAGTTTATCAAGAAACCGTAACAATAGGATGACAAAACCAAAGGATATTCTTATATTTTTTATAGACATTTTACATAAATTTTTGTGACAGTTTAACCATTCCCAGGTCATACAGCAGTACAAGTATATCGAAGCTTCCCAACTTATTCTATAAATAACAATATTGTAACGAAATGGCAAAAGAGATTACGTAAAGAATCCCTCGTAATATGTCAATGACGACAATACCTCTAGAACCTCCCACTACATTTTGGAACACACCATCACACTCTGGACTTAGGAATACCCAGAAAAGTCTAGAACCTTTTCCTAAACACTAGAATTATCTAGGACGTTCAATTTTGCAGTTTTTGGATATAATTATATTAGCTAATTAGCGGGGATCTAAGCCGTCGAGGCCAGTCGTGAATTGCGAAGCGATAAATAAAGCGAATAATCGAGCGAAGTACCTAATAGGCGAAATAAATAAGCGATAAATAATACACGCGAGAACGCAATATTCTATAAAGTGATAAAAATTTGTTGCCCAGCGATAATAAAGTGTACATTTACGAGTGATAAATTGCGAAATTGTGTAGTTAAAATAATTGCGTTAAGTTTAATTCATTTTCAATGAATCTGTGCATTGAATAGTTAATTAATCACTACCTGAATAGACGCTAATTAATTTCCAGTGTTTTCATTCATTCCTCCCTAGCCACGACAAGTGACAATATTGTTAATTTGGAGATTGTTACTCAACACTCAAAAATAGACAAAACATAGAATTATGACAATGCATCTTATCTGGTGATCGCTACTCCAAAAGACACGGGAAAAGTAATTATACAAGCCTGTGTAATTTTGCAATATCACTTTACATTACCCAATAGTTGTGCGGTAATGGCATATAAACAATTTTATATTTAAATACGTACATCAATATTTTGTTACACATACATTGATTGTGATGTTGGACCTCCACGATGCCTGGATGTTCTTAAAAAAGATCTGTTTATCTGATGTCGAAGCGATATTTATATCATCACGCAAACCAGTTATTATAATGTAAAAGTTTGTCTACAATATAAATAATTTTTTGACTAATATTATACAAGAAGACTCATAGCTAGTAAAAAAAAATTATATGTGGATTTCTGCCTTGATAATGAGCCGAAAATATTCAAACAACCATGACTTAATATCAATTATCATGGAGATATGCAATATCAAAGTTTGCATATTTTTTTTCAATATGTCTGATTTATTTTTTCCAAAAAGTTGATCTGTAGTTACAGTAATATAAACCGATTATGAAAAATTCATTCGCTTTAGTACAAGTCAAATAAAATGATAAAATCTGCAAGTAAAGGCTGTCTAATATAGTATGTCATAATATATACAAGATTGAGGGGTATACAAACAAAGGCACAACTGCGCAAGAGCTCTCTCTTCATTTAGCTGGTCTAAGCACAGGGTCATGTTTTGGGTCGGTCGACACATATATGGGAGAATATATTGGAGTATCCCGTAAACCAATCAGCCTTTTATTTGGGTCTCCGAGTTCGAACATACAACAAAAACTGATTTTATAGCCAAAGCGGAGATTTTAATATTAATATACTTCATGTCGAAATGCTTCTAAAACAAACATTTAGAGTTTTAATTGTAAGACTGCCACTATTTGCCAGATAATCATTTTCAAATAGATCGACAATTGTAAACTGTCGGTTGTGTTTCTATTTTAGTAATTTATTTTACTCCCTGTCTCAATGTAAAAATTTTGTGCGATTTCATTAGCTCTTTTCGTTTCGCAAGTGAAGTTAATTTCATTTCTGTCTAGTTAACGAAACGTCACTTTATACAAAAAAATGCTAAAAATCTACATTTTGACCTCAACATCCCGTTGTCTCTACCTAATAAGCCACATTAACCAATGAAGACAACATCAACCGTGATATTATTTAGTAATAACGGCCCTAAAACATAAAGCTAGACTATGTGAGAATACATATTTTGCACGAATATCAAGCTTAACGTGACGACCAGGGAATTGAAAGATGATGAAGGGTGTGGGATATTTGCTGAACTTTCCTGAGATTGACAGGTACCCCTTGCCAATTATGTATTTAATATTTAACTATGTATATACCGTCATCATTTTGGTACCTTATTCATGAAGGGTACAAGGCACAAAAATGGCTGTTTTCAAGTTTTCAAGGGCGTTCATAACCTTCTGATTACAGTTTTATGGGCTTGACTGCCTGTATACACTACATATCAGATCCTACTGCAGGGTCCATCATCAGAGCTGTTGTTACCATCTTAGTATTGAAGTTATGGTTACATAAACAAGGGCGACTTATTAATATGGAAGTAATGGTTACAAAAACAAAGGCCACTTATGAGGGTTGAAGTTTATTGTTAAATATTCGTTTTAAATATTGTCAAAAGCAGTATACGTCTTTGTAAATGTTGTGTCAAAAAAGACAGAAAATCTTAACCAGAATATTTCTCGAGAAAAAAGTGGCTTCTGTCTTGAGCTGTTTCAGTTTTCGATGGCCGATCAATGCCGGACCTGTTTTCACAAAGTTTGCTGCTGTTTATTCAGTCTATGGGTTCACTGGCCGCATTTTCTCTAGTTGCCAAGAAAATATTCGTTCACCTTCAAAGCCATTCGTCTGGTATGCGTCTGAGATACCTTTCAATGAATTCTGATCTTCTATCATTACTGTCAGGAAGAATAGTGCTGGACTAATACTAGCACCAGACACGACTAGTTGGAATAGTAACAGAAAGAACAGAAGAAGCAAGACTGCTAGGGATGTTTTAAAATCTCTTTATAGTGCAATGATAAATCCACGTAAATCCGAATCAAAACTAAACTCTGGCTACACAGGCCCTTCTTAATATATAACACATAAAAAAATATATTTTTTTAAAAATATGAACAAATTTAGACTAAATTTTTACCTTTTATTAACTATTAATATATCCACTTATTATATAATAATAATTGGGTAAATTTTCATCTGTATGCATCTTTCTTGAATATGCTGATTGATTTTTCTCTGTTTTTTTTCATAATCTCTGATACATTATTGTGTTCCTTTAATACTTTTCCACCCTTTAATCTTTTTGTATTGTAAATGGTTTTGTTTATTGTTTTTTAGAGATTTGTCAAAAAATTTAAGGATTTATCTCAGACAAGATGAAGGATTCTCTTCTAGATTTTGTGTTTTTGTAGTATGGAGACATGTTATATGTGTCGCGCTATCCACGACATACGAAACATGTGTTTCCAACATTACACCTAGGAGGCATTGATCCATCATCTATCTGAATGGCAATAATGATGTTGGAAGATAAGATAATCTTCAAAGAATTTGTGCAATCTTAGGAGGGCGCTATCTGGCCCCAGAGTTTGATATATGTCAGAATTACTTTAAATTTACCTTGAATTTCCGACTCAACTTTGACTAAAGAGAAATACTTCTCTTTAGATACAGACAAAGGGCCATTGTGAATTAAAAAGATAGGCTCTTTTTCATTTATATCGAAAGATCCGACAAAGGATTAAACAGTTGTGGTACCCTATGATAATATAAATATTTCCCAAGGCATTCAAGAAAAATTTTACTATTACTAGCTAGACCGCATTCAAAAGAATGTGCGCAATAAATATGTTTGTTGTTACGATGTAAAAAATGAATACAAAAGTTTTTCTAGTAAGTAAGTAACCTTTTTTAAACTAAAAAAAGTAACCCACAAAAACCAAGTTTTTACAATACTCCCTTTCTCAATTTCGGGTTTCGTGTCTACCATATTCGTTGGAATCTCCATACAACTTGCATGAAAAACCATCAAAAATTTGAAAAACCAAAGTTATACTATAATTTTTTTTTTTTAACGACAATTTGATAGATCTTCTTGATCGTCGCCACGAGTTTACTTGCAAAGTTTCAGCTCGATTGGATTACGGGAAAAGGGTTAAAAATCGATCCAAAGTTTTTTCGTCAAGCAAGCAAGCAGACGCCACGAGTTAAAGGAAAGGAAGTAAAAATATATATTTATTTGGAATATCATATTGAGGCTTGTAATACGGGCTTGCCAGGCAACTTTCCCCCGCTTTCGTCTTACCGGACAAAGCTAGAGAATGATCTTTTGATTGTGGTCGACCTATAGAAATACTAGGAACACCGAAATACCAGCAACAATGCAGGATAAATATTATTAAAATTGCCCATATTAACATTTAAAAATCAAAAACGAATATTTGAAACGAACGTATCAAAACGAAAAGATTTTGACAAAAGCATTAATTTCCAATTCTGTTTTATGTGCGATTCAAACAGCGCAGCATCCGTCCCTCGTGTATTTGATCATTTAAGCGATTATTTGTTGCAGGCAATTTGATAGCCATTGCGATCGCAAAAGTGTGAATTCATGTGAAATGTGGAATGCATACAATGTTCGCAGCGTCGCGCCGATGTATCGAACTATAAAATGCAGGGCGTGCAACGGGAGTGGATTTTAAAATGCGGCAAAAATAAAACATTGATACCTACATTTAAAGTAAAATTAAATATTTAGTTTTACATTTACTCGTCAACTAGTTTCGATACCTTCATTAGAACTAGTGTAATAAACATTCAATTTCACGCTTGTCCCTCCCGATAAAGGGTTTTCTTGCTTTAAAAATTTAAAACATTGATATTTGTTCTTCTTCAAATAAAGCAAAATTATTTTGTGGTGACATAATTATAATTTATATAAAATAACTTCGTAAACACCACTTTTTTATTGAAATAAATTCAACATGTTTCGAAGCCAATGGCTTCTTTGTCAGGATAACAAAAATAAAATTTAATAATCGAAGTATAGATAATCAAAATATTATAAAAGATGTATATGGAAAATGAATAATATAAAGTACCTACTTAACATGAAAATAAATTTAAAATATAACTATTTGCAAAAGTAACCTGATTATTTATAACATTCAATTTACTATGAACACTTAGGCCAAACCAACGTTTTAGGTTTCTAAGCCATGATATTCTTCTTTTTCCATGGCCCGACTTTCACTTATCCTTCCCTGTATTATAAGGTGCAAGATCTCGTACTTCTTGTCGTGAATGTTGTTGTGAATGTCTCATCACTTGTCAGAGATATAACATTTTAGGGATTTTTATTTTTGATTTCTTTTTCTTTATTCATCCCAACCATAACATTTTCATTCATAAATCTGTTAATCTTTTTAATATAATTATTGATATCAGGTATTAGAACAGTGTTGTTGGGCATTATCGACAGATTTACAGAAGAATTTACCTTTAAAGTATTGCAAATGATGGATAAACAGGTGGCCCCTGTATATAAAATGCTAATGGCTATTTTAAGAAAAGTGAATTAACTGAAATACGGTTATCAGGGGGCATACATAAGTATTTTTACTTCACTAATAATTAAAACGCAAATCAGAAAAAATGGCAAACACGTGTTACAAAATATGTAACACGTGTACAATAAAATGTATCGAGATATACTTATCGCAATATTACAACACTTTGAAAATTATACCACGAATAACGAGTGCTTTTAAAACTAATTGTTCTTTTTTCGATAAAACAATCGGGCGGTTTTAAAAGCTCGTCTGATCTCACAAGAGAAAATGTAATTTTACACGGAAGCAAATAAATAAACAATCTAAAATAAAACTTTTCAAAATACATACAAAGTTTAGCTACCGCGCAGACTCGCAAGCTTAAGAAAACAGGACGTAAAAGAAGATTTAAATACATAAGCGAAGACTTCTGATTAGAAATTTGTATTTTTATACTTAATTGGTTTTAATAAAGTAACGACTTATCTAAATATATTAAATACTGCAAGTATCTAAGAGAAAGTGAATGCTATAGTGTTGAACAGGTAAGGTGAAATTTATTCGGCATTAGACGCAAATATAAGGTAGGTACAATTTGTCTGTTAGAATAAATTAAACAAAATTTTAGAAGGTTTTGAACAGTTTCATTTTGAAAAAAAATGCGGAACAGATGGATAACGAAATTAGCCGAGATTTCTATGAGAAAAGTTGATCGCCATCTAGTTGAAAACAATGAGAGTCATCTCCTCTAAAATTTTTCACGAAGAGTGGAAGAGAGGTCTTTTGCTCATGATAAAAAAAAAATGCATTGAAATTTTACATAAATTGCGCCACGAAACACTTTGAGATAGGTAGTAGGGTATTTAAATCGAAATATATCTACACAATATTTTGAAAGTGAAAAGACAATTAAATTTTTTGAAATGCCATTTTTATCATAACTGTTTTTGAAAATAAAAGTACAAAACTTATATTTTAAATGAGAAATAAAAAACAATAAAAATATAACATTTAAATAACAACATATTTTTAAAAATAATTATTATCATTTTTTAATTGATTTTAAATATGAATTTATTTTTATTTACAAACTAAATGTTGGCAATCCTGATTGGTGGAACGTGCAATTGAATGGGATGAAAAAGTGTAAAATATGAGCGACCATTTTACAATCACATCACGCGGAGATTAGCGACGTCATCTGTTCCGGATGAAATATGCGACGACTATTTGTTTTGAATTTACAATAAACCGAAATGCGTTTATATAATATTGTCATACGCATATCTTTCCCTGGTGTATATTTGAAAGAAAATGTAATTAGCTGACATTAAAAATAATTTAACCCGTAAAAAAAAGTTTTCGTTATAAATTCTTTATACGCAAGAAAAAGACCTGCATGCAGAATTTTTCATTTGTTGTTCTTCTATATTGGATGGATGCATCTAGAAACGACTAATTTTCACCTATACTGCTTTATAAGTGCATAATGCATAATAAGGTCACCTAAGTGTGATTATTTAGGAACCTCGCCTTTAGAACGCCATTATTAGTATCTTGAAAAAAAAATATCGTTTGAAAATAATTCCTGATTTGATGCAAAATAATTCTGTTTTTGCTTGTCATTTGGCGAAAAAAAATATATAAAAAAAGGAAAAACGCCAAAAGATTGAAACGTAAAAACTCTACAAATCGTGATTTTTAGATAGAGAATAGAACCACCCCTCGCGAAGCAGCGGCTGAAACTGTGAAAACCGAATGAAAGCGAATTTAATTCTGAAGTGCATCACTTCGGAACGATTATTATCAACACACCCGATAGCATCATTTGTGCTTTATTGATTACGATGTTTACATGTAAAATTGACCAACGCGTCGCAGAGCAGCATACAAAAATATAAAAAACGTAAAAAAAGCATACAAAAAAATAAAATAAAAAAATAAAAAAAAATAAAAAAATATAAAAAAATATAAAAAAAAGACAAAAAATCGAATACCATTCTGTGGACACGCAATTCGGAACAAAAATTTCCTGTAGGCCTGACGCACAATATTACGCTATGTGTAGGATGTTGTCGCATCTCACTACGAACGAAAAACAGAACATTTCGATTTTGGGTGGATATCAAAAAAACTGGAGGGGGTGAAAAATGGGCAAAAGATTTCGCCTCTGACGAATTCGATTGACTGAATTCGAATTTTTGAATTTTATACAAACTATGCAAACAGTCGCAGAAACATCATGCATAGTAAAAAAAAAACAAAAAATGGATTTAATTTTAGTCACGCCGCGAGAAAGAGACGGATGCAAAATTCCAACATACAAAAGAAAGACGACCGGGTTTTGCACCATTTGCACTATTCATATTTCGATTTTTTTCTTAAACACCATGTTTAATAACAAATGAAAAAAGTCTAAAAATGAAAAATGAATGAGGACGTCTCGAAAAATAAAATAAAAATCAGATCTTAAAGAGGGTTTCGTGAAAAGTTTTCATTTTCGGGATCGGATGAAAACTCGCAAAGTTATTAGTGTTGCAAAGTGGGTTTTCGCATTAAAATGAAAAAACTAAAATTCGACCCAATTCTGAGGAGGAGAGACGTCTTGCGACGAATGTATTTCCCAAAGATGTCAGCGGGCTGCGTCCATCTGGGAAACTTGGAATTATTAGAATCGAGTTCTCCGCCGACGAGTTTTTTTTCGCGAAAAACGAAAACAACCACAACGAGCGTGTTGACAACATATTTTGACAACATATTGTGACAAAGTTGTCAAAATATGTTGTCATCGACGTGCAAAATTTCAGTTCGATTGAGTGACGGGAAGTGTGTTAATTTTCACATCCAAGACATTTTCACACACACGTACGTACGGCAGCGAAATTAATATAAAGAATTTAAAAAAAACAGTAAACTTATGAATAAAGAGCAATGGATTGTTTAGTGTGATTATTATGCCACCATATAAGACACTATCTATATATATATATATATATTCAATTCACGCGGCTTACAACTGATAAGCATTTTTGGTGATCCTAGCAGTTTAAAGTGGTCCATACTTATATTTAAGAACACATTCTTACTGTGAAGTTGCAATTTTTTAGAACAAAATTCTGTGAAATTTAAAACCAAAATTATTATTGGAGGAAATCCGTGGTTCGAATCCCGGAAGCAGCCAAATATTTTTTCTGTGTGAATTTCTGATTTATTAATACATTTGGTTCCTAATTGATTAGCGCCTAACATTAATTGATTAATGAGTAACGCCTTACTTATGTGTAAGCCATAAATTCAAATTGTCGTAATGAGAAGCTGACAAAAGTGAGCTCTTTCAACTCCTCCTGTTCGAATGACGAATTCTTTGATATCTCATTTTATGTTCGATTTATTAATATTATACTAATATTGAATTTAATTTGAAGAATATTAAACCTTGGTGAGCTTTATGCCAAGCTATTTATAAATAACAACATTATTATGTGTATGTTATCAGAACACAATTACTGGACTCATCCACTGCGAGATTATTATTTAATTAGCTGTAACCCGTCAAAAATGATGGTACTTTTACATGCCGGTTCTTAAGGAATAAGTATTTACTTATTTATATAAAAAAGAAAAAAAAGCAGAAATGAAAAAAAATACTAAAAATTTGTTACGAAGGAAGGATAGGCAAATAAATTATTTTAATTGGAATTAAGATAAATTATAGAAGTCTCAAAGAGACGTACAAAAGACTTCCATACATGCTTCTCACATAAATAGTTCGTCTCTGTGAGACTTCTATAATTTATCTTCGATATTTATTAATAATTTATTAACTAAATTTAAATTTAACTATTTGAACTCAACACAATCTCATACCTTGGACACTCTTGAAATCAGGCGAATATTGTCAGATCAATCCTTCCATTTCCAAATTATTCATACCCTTGTTGATTCTCCCGAAATCACCAACTTTTTATCCTTCTGCGTCCCACTCAAATCTACTAGACAGAACTACCTTTTTCCCCTTTCATCTTATCATAATAGGAAATTCTCTCCTTTCCCATATATGCTTAGATAATAATTACCATTTGAATTCAAAAGATATTTTTAATACCAAATATGAAGAGTATCGTAATATGGTGAGGCTGATACAGGTAACTCGTCACTCTCCTTATATACACTCTACGCGTTACTAATTATTACTGTTTACCTTTACATTTTTACATTATAATCAGAGTTTTATCAATGTTAAAGAAATCTTTTTATGTTAATGTTTAATTAAAAAATGACCGTTAAATATTTATGTCAAATTTTTACTGTCATCCTATAATAAAATAAATCAATATACAGACACCTCATTGTCAATAGTGACATCTGTATTGGATTATGGAAATAAAAAGCTTTGGACTGCAGGTGGCGGTAGTAAAAGTACAACTCACATACAAAACAAGTTGTGTGAATAAAATATATATAAAACTTCCAAAAATTTGATAGATATGGCAGTCTATCATTGGTGGAAATGTGAACATGGAAATGTGTTACATTGTGTAAATGATAACTTAAGCCAGCCGTACAACAAGTCGTAAGTCCTACCTTATCTTCTTTCCCATGAAAAAATATCGCTTCGTCTCTATGAGATATGTTCAATAGATCTTAAAAAAAAACTTTCAACTTTCACAGCGCAGCGGCTAGCATTGTCCCCTGTCACCTGGGAGACAGATATTGTAATCAGGGAGATTTTTATTTTAATTTCTTCAAATGAATTTGTGAACAATTTTTGAACTTGAAAAACATATTCTTTGTATCAAAGTACAAGTATCTAAGATAATAATGTGTAATTCGTTTTTTATCACCAGATATATATCCACGTTGCTTTCGGTATATTTCAGAATTTTATTTTTATCAACCACTCTAGTTCTGGTTAGTTTCTTCGCTGGCAAACACCTACCCATGTAAATAAATAATGTAAATATATTGTGGAAATTGTATTAGTGAATTTTTCAGACAACAGGTGCAAAATTAATATGCGGTCGGCAAATTTTAGTGTAGATTATGAGTGATTTTTTATATAAAAATAAGTGATGTTTTGTTATTATTTTTGACGTTTTAAGAAGAAATTGCCTACTTGTAATATAATCCACCATTATTTGCCCATTTATTTATACGTTCACTTATGTAAATATGGTGTCTTACATATACACGAAATATGATTAGATTTGAATTAAGGCATTACACAAAAAAGCGAAAAAAGATAAATTTCCCACAAATATACATGGAAAAATTATACTTCTCAAAAAACATCATCACATGTCATCATTATAAACAAATCGAGCTAAAGCGCGAAAAAAATCCATGATGATCACCAAAAAGCAATTGACAAATGTAAAATGGGAGAGTACCTAACTGCGGTCGAGTGAGAAGTACAAAATCAGTGTGAATTAAGAAATAGATCTCCAGTTAAAGTCGTGTCCAGTGACATTGGTGAATAAATAAAAAAATAATTATTTTTAAGTGTTTTATTTGCCTCCCACAGCCATGATCCCGTGACAATCTAACAATAAAATAAAAAAAAATTGAAAGATGAATCAGGATTTTCAGGAAATAGGTATGAGGGATAAAAATTATTTTTGATATTACTAAAGTATTTTATTGTTGAATTTTTAACTAACGAGTTTAATGTAGCAATCAATTAAAATGAAATCGAAAAAAGTCGATTTTGATGAAAAATCACATGTCGCAAGACGTTATCATTTTGTCTCAAAGACACAAATTACAGAGTAGTTAGATTTTATATTTAGATTTACAAAAGTTAGTAATTAATATTTTTTATGATCTTAAATAATGAAGCCTCTCATAGCGCACGAAAAAGAGTTTTTGTAAAGGTAAATAACATTAAGATGATAATCAAGTGTGCGGCGAGCGATTAGAGTCAATTAAACTTTTATTTATACATAAAGTCACTAGATAGAAGCCTTCGTTATATAACTTTACCGTAATTCGCACTAGAATATTTCACAAACAGAAAGGTACTCTTTATATATACCGTATGGTCTATCGTATCGTAAATTCACTTCTGTTTTTATAGGTAATCGCACAGTGTGGTTTTTCGCTTTTGCCAAACATGACTGTCTTTACTTGAGATGGTATTGCTATTTGTATAAGGTCCTCTATTTCTGAAACTTTTCTAAATGTACTCGAGTATTTGACAGAATTCCAGGGTTTTAAAAACCTTTTAAAATTATTCAAGGTTTGGAAATCCTCGGTTATGTGCGGTTTCTTTTATTTATAGAATCTAGTGACAATATATTTATAAAAATTTAATTTTTATTCTCTCCTGGAACGAAGTCCCAACCTTTGACTAACTAACAAGACCACTAGGCGAGTGACTTGTATTTCAAAGTTTGCTCATAACTCACAACATCTTTAAAACCTGGCTTTAATATCCAGAGAGGAATGAATGTAAGTTATGCCTCACAATAATCAAGACTATTCATCACGTGGCCTCACAACCAACTTCTGCATTATATTTTCCACAAAAAATATACAACCAACCCTTCGCTCAATACCAACATCCAATACAAGTATGTTAGTTGAATTAAATCGCGTCCACAGAACTAACTTCGGTGACCGTATTTTCGTGGTGGTCGGACCCAAGTTATGGAATAAACTACCAAACAAACTGAGGCAGACAGACAGCTTACCATAGTTCAAAAACAACTATAGACTGACTTATTTAGATAATCTACAAAAACTTACAGAATCAAAATCGCCCTCCGCGAAAACACATAATCCTTCCTGGCCCTTTCAAGTACAGTTTGAACCGTCAATTAAATTTTTTGTTTATCATCCAGTGCGTCTTCTTCTTCTTCTTTTTCTTTAGCCTTCATCTCTCCACTGCTGGATACAGGCCTCTTCTTTACCCTTTCATCTTTCCTTGTTTGCACTAGCAAACTGTGTAGCAATTTCTTCCCCCCCACAGCGGCTATATCGTCGGTCCATCTCTTCTGAGGTCTTCTAACGCATCTTTTATTTTCTCAAGGTCTCCGCTTCAGAACTATGGGAGTCCATCTCGTAGCATCCTGCCTTGAAACATGCCCTGCCCATTGGCATTTTATCTTCGCTACGCGAACCACGATATCCACTACTCTAGTTCCGCGCCTAATTTCATCATTTCTTATACAATATCTTAAAGCAGATAGAATCACGTGGGAACCATAACCTAGTGCATAAGTAATAATAAATAAGTTATTATTATGAGATCAACAAGATAAATTACAAAAGTGAATTTTCTTATTCTTTTGTTAGATGAAATACGCAATATACTTTAGAGGTTATGCCACCTGTAAATTTTCAAAATATTTTTTTTTGGCTAAATAAATCGTTTATACTTTTAAGAATATTTTAAGCGTTTAATTATTCAAATATTATTGAAGTTGTAGTAATTAGCAGTGAGTGCGTCAGAGTTGGCTCGAAACTCAGGTAGCGATTGAACCGTAATGAGGGTCCGAAGCCTTTTAACAAAGGATATAATTCAGTTATTTTGAAGATTTTTGGATGCTATAAATAACTCAGGTAAATTTGTTGTCATGAAAGCTGGACCCCATACATATATTATATTTCTATATTATGGATACGCTATAAAAATATTAGATTTTAAGTCGCTCGCGTCGTATCTTTTTTCTTTTGCGTTTTTCTCGAAACTAGTTTTACACGATATCTCCCGACCTACTCAACCAATTTGGTTAAAATATACAATACATAAAATATTATCTAAAACGTGACGTAGGCTTTTTTTGATTGGGTATCAAATTTTTAAGTTATACATTTTTTAAACTCAAAATTTCAGGGTAAATTTGAGTTGTTTTGAAAAAATTGTAAAAAACATTCTCTACTTCGTATTCGAATAATAACGCTTCTAAATATGAAAAAAAATGTTGTTTTTAAACAATGCCTACCTAGCAGAGAAAAAGGCTGTATTTGTCGGCTCATATCGTCGCCATTTTTTTATTTTTTTCAATTTTTAATAATGAAAATTATTCATAAAAATACTATGTATGTGTGTAAAATTAAAATTATTTAATTATATTTTTTATACCTACCTATTTTTCCGACCAAAAAGAGAGCGTACCCCTTGTATTCGTTAGTTTGCCGAAATTTTTTTTTTGGGAAAAATGATTGAGAACCATTTTATAAAATAAAAGTGGACAGACGCCGCAGAATATGAGGCGGGGGAGACAGAGACGCGAGTTTTTAAAATCATCGAGTTTGCGCAAAAAGTAACGAAGATTGTACAGAACAAAAATCAAACTGCTTTCCCAGCAGAGCGAGCAACCTTTGGAAGAATCTCCGGCCGGGAGGAAGAAACATCGAAGTTAGCGGTAATCAAATGAAAACTTAACCCACCCCCGCCGCCCGCCGACTGAGAACTTGTTATATTGAATTTCACCCCCTTTGTCCATTGTTTCCCCACTAAAAGCTGGCGTAAAAGAAAGTTTAAAATGTAAACTTGACGAAGACTTACGAGCTGAAAACTGTGAGGGATTTCATTTTGTGGAGCACGACCAGACAGCGTCGTAGAAATCGCAAATTCAACCCAAAAATTTAAACTCTTGATATATATATATTTTTTTAAAAGAATGCAGATGTGAACACGGAATACGTGTCACATCAATATTTTTACTATTTTCAAACTAAGCTAAATGCTTGTGCTATGAAAATAGGACTAACTTGCTAGTATGGAGTGAGGTTCGAACCCGCGACCTGTGGATCACGAGGCGAGTGTCCTAACCACAAGACCAACAAGCTACTCCGTTGAGATTGTTCAAATCTTTCAGAACAGTGCTGGATTTTTGTCACAGAGACATTATTAATCATTTCGGATTTAGGGGAATGAAAATGGCTTTGTACAGGCTGCATGGAAAGACGGTTACAACTCGTATGTGAAAGTTTGTCACACAATTTAATATACAATTTAATATACAACTTCCAAAAATTAGTAAGCATGGTATATTGTATCATGGGTGGAAATGGCGAATGTTACATCGTGTAAAGTGATCACTTAAGCCAACCATAAGATAGGCCATAAGTCCTGTACACCCAAAATGACTTCTATACCTACATTCCCATAAGAAATACAGTTTCGTCTCTGTGAGATATCTATAATATACATTAATTAAACTCTTGAGTTTTGCAAAAAAGCTTTTGCACAAATTTTAAACCGTTTGGTTATTCTACAAAATAATCATCGAACAAACAATTTTTTTATGTGAGTATGCCCAGAATTATTAATTAACAAAAATAATAGGTACCTAATGCAATATTCTAACTTAAATATGTTTAAATTAATATTATTATTGAAAGATTTGGACATACATACTTTGTAGTGCAACATTATAATTTAAAATTTGTTTTATTTTAACTTTGTTATACAAACAATATGAATTATTAAATGACTGCTATAGTTTCGAGAGGCGCAGTCCCTCTCATCATCAGGTATAGATAATTATAATATACCTTATGATAAGAGGGACTGCTTCTCTCGAAACTATAGTAGTAATTTAATAACTCATATTATGTGTGTGTATTACAAAATAAAATAAAATGAATTTTAAATGTTTAAATTAATTTAATGTTAATTTTAATACATGATTTTTTCTTAAAATCACGCTCATATTTAATTATAATAAAATGTAAAAAATACATTTTCGATAATAAATTTTTGCTTTACTCTCCAAATAAAAGGTGGACGCTTATGATATTGATATAGATGGAGGGAAAGCCCTCACGGTAATAATTTTCTACTTTTTAGTTTTAATATCACCCGGCGTACAAATTCACTTCGGTAGGAAACTAGCGCTATCTTTTGGCGACCTCATTAACTAATTTCCACTCATTTCGTACAAAATTACTTTGGTAGAAAACAAGCGCCATCTTTTTTTTGGCGAGCTCATTAACTTATTTCCCGTCTCAAACTTTGATTTATTAATTACGATGGATTAATTAGTGAATCTGGTGCAAAATTTACGCTCGATTGCACATTGGGATGCGGGTAAAATATTGACTGTTAGTTTCCGTCCAGATAAGCAGACAATCAGACAAAAGGGTGAAACTAACATAAGCGTGGTGAAAAAATAAGATAGGGTAATGACAAGGTAGTTCAGTATGAGAAAGAATAATCTCTAGGAACATAAATAAAAAACTTAAAATAAACTATTTAACAATATAACAGATAATTCAAATAAAATAAAATGATAAACAATATTAAGGTAGCTGATACCTAGTTTGAAATTTATGTATACACTTGTTTTTAAGAACACAAAATTCGTTACCAACTTTATGTAATCTTTGCATACAAGAGTTGTTCATAAAATTAGAAGTATCTACATGAAATGGAGTATGATATATTGTACTATTACGGCAGGGTATAATATAATTAATCATTTTCACCAAACCTGGGTAATCCACAATTCCTTGTACTATTTTAAATAATAGAATGTCACATATTTTTGTATGCTGTGATAGGTCTGTTAAATTAAGTTATTGCATTAAATAATTGTAGTCAAGATTATCAAATGGAATATTATGCAACTTGAAGTTTAAGCCGCTTAAGTGGAAGTATGTAAGTTTCGTAGCACATTTTCATTAACAAACGGTATTATTTTAGTAAATTTAGGTTAGTGAAGCCAAGAATAATATACTATTACGTGTCATAGCTGCAGGAGGAATTAAAGAAAACGATAAAATTAAAAAATAATTAATTAAGCAAACGTACAAAGCCTCTTAACACTATTTAACTTAACGCTATTATTTAAATTAAACTGTTTCGCAAATTTATCACTCGTAAATAGACATTTTATAATCGCTTTAACACTTTATTCACTAATCACTACAACAATCCGCCCAATTTCAGCACGTATTACTATTCGCTACGGTTCATTTCGGTATGTTTTCCAGAATATCCGCTCAAATATCGCATACTTCACTTAATTACTGTACGGGTAAGTACTTTACTTAATTAACTGTCGCTTAGTTCGCACGCCTGATGGTAACATGTTTTCGCTTCGTGATTCGCGCTAGGGCCGCGTCGTTGGAAACGTCCAAATAACAATGCCCCTCCGCGGCCTGGATCCGTTTATTTATACCCGATAACGTAGAATTTTTCGAACCTTCCAGACTTTTATAGTGTTTTCTCGCAAGTTCTCGTAATTTCCAGATGTTCCTGGAACTTTGGAGACGTCTCTCGAAAGCTGTAGATTACGCTAGGTTGTTCTGGAATCTTCAGTAGTATTCTGAACATTTCAAACAACTGTCATTGACATGAGTGAGTGATTCTTTTTAGCCCCGTTACAATACTTTAAAATTAATATGGCAAGAATTTGAAGTTAAATATATATTTACTTCCTTTCTTTTAACTCGTGGCGTCTGCTTGCTTGCCGGCTTGCCGGATGAAAAAATTTTGGATCAATTTTTAACCCCTTTCCCGTGATCCAATCAAGTTGAAACTTGGCAAGTAGACTCGTGGAGACGATCAAGAAGATCTATCAAATTTTCGTTAAAAAAATTATGAATTATAGTATAATTTCGGATTTTTAGAAATTTTATTGGTTTTTTCAAATTGGAATCATTAGAAAAGTTTGATTACTACGTTTACGTCGCGGAATATTTTCTAAATTTAAATTACTCCGTTGGCATTCATAATAGGTACTTCACCACGAATGTCGAAAATCTAAATTGACTGACAAATGTTTTTAGAATTTAATCTTCAAAGCATGAATTGTCTTATCAAAGCTCAAAACATGTGACATTTTAGAAAAATATTAAATTGCTGTAAGTTTAGTGTTAAGTTATATGTTTTAATTCGTCTTCAATTGTTGTTATATTTTACAAAGAAAGGGAGTATAATAAAAACTTGGTTTTTATGGGTTACTTTTTTAGCCCCGTTACAATACTTTAAAATTAAAATGGCAAGAATTTGAAGTTAAATATATATTTTTTATTTTGGTTCGGCGCACAAATAATCAGTATAGATGTTTTCTCTGTTGTTATTGTAAAGACTCAGCTACCTGAAAACATTGACTTAATACCCACTATATATTTTGGGGAAAATAATAAACAAAAGGAGAATACTAAGAATACTATTATCGGATGTTTTGTTGATCACCCTACAACATCTTTCGAGTTCATGTTTATGAAATATTCAGATTTATCTGTTGTTATTATTTTTCATACGAAATGTTGAAGTAGAAACGAATAATATTGAATGAAATTTTACAAAACAATCGAATAATAAAATGGGATTTTCTTATAAAGCAGATCGACATCGATCTGCTTTATAAGCTATTCAAAACAATTTTTTTAATTTAAAAAAAAAATCTCGTATGCAGTACATACGTACTCGTATATTCGATTATTCCTGTAAAAATGTTCACCGAATGAACGTTTAAATACGAGGTATATGTATATAAAAACATTTCAGAGGCGTGAAAGTCTACGTACTCTGTTTTTGAGTGTTTGAGTAACAATCACATCGTTAGCTACATTGCTGATGTTATTTTGAGATTAGGGCAGTGTAATTGCTTACTCATTAATAAGTGTTACTTTAAAGATGATTAAATTACTATTCCTATGCGAAATTTGAATGTGGTGAACTTTATAAAACCAAATGAATAATTGCCTTTAAGCACAAAATGGCTATGAAATAAATTGATATTATTTTTGATTTATTATTACTAATTTTTATTTTGATATAAAATTTTAAACTTTATTTGAGTGATTCGTTGAGTTTCAAAATCTATCCAACCTCCGTATTATTTTTAAATTTGAATGTCAATTCATTTTACATTTTAGTTAACTGTCATTACAAGTATCAATCTGATGTTATTGCTTGTTTAAATCAGCTTGTGTTTCAAAACATACCTCTATCCAAATTCACTAGAATGAAATATGTAAATTCAAAAGCTTAAATTTCAAAAGCAACCTAAATCCATTGCCATGGTTTCAAAATGTACTTAAGTATATTTTAAATATTGAAATAACTCATACAAATGTCATGAATGTTATATTATGTTATGAATGTTATATTTTTAATTCCGTATTCCAATACTTACACCTTATTCAAGTTATAAACAAGATAAAAGAGAAATGAGGTTTCTTTGATTGGACAAAAAATAGTTTATGACGTTAGGTAGGTTTTGATGTCCAACTAATCAAGTACCTATTAAATGTAATTAACTATAACTCATAGTGTACTTTAATAGCAACTAACTTTCTTCTGTAATCCCATCAGCAAATACAAAATTCTAACTAACAACATTATGTATACTTTTCTGTCCTGATATGCCAGTCTTATCCCCTTTCCTTTCATAAATCTTCTCACGAATGCTCGTCGATTTTTTTAAGTAGTAGGGCCGTATTTCAGTATATATTTCACCCGATAAAGCCAGGTATTTTTCGAACATCCATTATTCCTGTTGCGTTACTGCTGCATGTTGCATATCAGTCAGAATAATGCAACATGCTGATTATCCGCTTAAGTAGGTACCTACTATATCTATTTTCTAAAGTATCTATTGTAACTATGGTAATTTATTTATGCACTTAACGTTACAAAATTTAAAAATGTTCTGAGGTTTTCACGGCCATTCAGAATCTTCTGCCTAAAGTTTTCTGGGATATTCTGACGATATATCCGACCTCTTCGGCCAAAAATGTGGATTCCATTGCAGGGGCCATCATCAGGGCTGATGTATTGTAATGTGTGTTGATGATGTTGTTGTTACGTATTGGTATTGCAAGCCAAAAGCTCGGATACAAATGGCATAATATCCCAAAAAACTATACGCAGAAGTTGTTATGAAAGTCTTATCGTCAATTAATGTTTTATATCCGTTGTAAGTGTATTGATAGGCTAGACTGTGTAAATGTGTTTAATTATTATTATGTATGTGTTGAAAATTTGAAGGCATCCCTATAATAAGGGTTTATGTATATAGTAAATCGGGTCACAAAGTGAAGTTTATTGTTATAAATGGTCTATTTAACAGTACGCACCATGTGTGGTATTTTATTTTTCATGATTTCAATTCAATATTGCCGAAATTCGATCTCAAAAGTTGACTAACGCGGAAAAAGGGTCTATATTCATCTGTTTGTAACAAATATACGGATGTCGATAGTTTGACAGACTCACTGAGATTGCTTAACAACATGAATAAACAAAGAAAACATAAAATAAATGTCCGTAATTGGCAGATGAATATTAGAAAATAAAAAAAATCTGAAATTCCGGTTTCTCATTTTACTTTATTATATTGTTTATTCCAAACATTGTTTTAATGTCTTTCCTGTGAAATTTTGTTTTCGTATATAGGCCCTTTTTATAGAAGCGCCTACATTTGTAACTAATTGTCGACTATTGAATTATCGTTATAAAAGTTGTTTAAAAAAATAATATTCCATCGTCAGTCAGTGAATGTTTAATTGATTAATAAACTCTAAATACGGAAATGTTGTAGATGTTATGTATTGTGACAAAGTAACAATGTATGATAACAAACCAAACATAATGGATATTAAACGAACGTATCAATACGCTCGTGTGAAGGTCAAATAAAACAATACAAAACTTACGAAATGGTATCATCTTTGCAGCCATTGATGCATTGAGCACTGGCATTGGGGTTGAAATCACCACGGAAGCATTTGCTGAAGTATTTGAAGAGCTGCTTATATTAGCGAGTGTTGCATTGAGGGGTAGTGAGGACGTTGAAGAAGTTGCGCTTGAAGAGGAATTTGTTACTGGAGGAATGGTGCTAGTGTTTGGGAGTGTTAAATTGAGATCTGGGGGTGGTGGAATCGTCGTGGTGCTAGTTGTGACGAAGGGTCTGCCGGCCATGCTGTCTCTCAGCTGTTCAGGAGTCGACACGAGCACCGATCTGCACACTTTCCACAGTCCCGAGTGACTGCTGACGAAATATCTTCTCGTTTGTGGAACGAACAAACCTAAAAAGAAAAGTTTCCCACATTGGATGCGTGTACACATTACAAAAGCGACATGTTATACAACATTTTGTTAATTTGCCATGCCAAAATAAAGATGTTAAACGTATTTTAGAAGAAAATGAAAACTGTTAAAAAAGTAGATTATAAAGGATGTCTAATAGTGGTGAGATAAAATGTGATTATAACTGTGACTACATATGTGTATTCGATTTTAAAGATAATTGGTATACGAAAATAATTGGGAACCAGCACGTTATCACAGTTATCAGTCATAGTTACAATCGATTAACAATTACGGTTTTTTTCAGCATTAATGGCTTAAATATAAACATGAAAGATATTCAGTTAAATATATATAATATTTATATATCTGAGTTGTAAATAAATTCAAAAATAGTAAAATTTTCGAAGGAAACAAACACTTGGTGGTGAAATATTATAATTAAATAAATAAAAATAACTTAGGATCCCTGAAGAAGCTACGGTAGTAGCGAAACCTGGTTGGATTTTTAATAAATATAAGTGGTGTATAACAAAGTTATTTTTATTTATTTAATCGAAAAATAATATGTTTTACATATTTCACTATCTCCGGTAAAGTTTTGATTATCATTATGATTGACTTAGATGTAAATATTTAATGTTTTATGACCGCCGGTTAAGTCGCTTACTCATGAAAAAAATATTTGTTGTTTTACAATACGGACAACAGAATATTTTAAAATCTATCTACACAGTGAACGTAATAATAGCTAATAACTTAAACATCAAATACATTTATCCAGCCCATTGCCACTGGCCAGCGGAGTACCGGGTCTAATAAACCCCTTTCTCCTTCATAACCTTAAAGCAATGAAATGCACTATACATTTGTTAATTTAAAATTAAAAATATAATGCTGCGATGAATGGGTAAGGAATTTTGGAATTTATATTTGAAAGGGGTATCTACGTCATAGTCTGGGAGGAAGCAGATTGTTATTCGAAAGTGAAAAGATATATTACTACTGATTTATCATTTTGATCGTTCTGAAGATCAAAGTTTTCAATACTGGGACGACTTTTTTTAACATTTCAATTATAAAGATAATTTCATGAAATCCCCAAACTGAAGAAAAAACGATGAATGTGTTTTTGGAATAATATGCTATCGGTAGTATACTGAAAATAGCAATATTTCTATTTCTGTATCTTAACAGTTATTGTATAACATTGTATTGCCGCCAATATTGACTTCTTAAATTTGACAGGTTTAAAATTAATGAATTCGATCAATCAGTAAGCTCTAAAACGTAAAAATACGTTAAGTTATTCATAATTTGTGAACAAATTGACGTTTGTTTCCGTTTAAGAGCTTTCTGATTGATCGAATTCAATTTAAAACCTGTCAAACTTAAAACATCAAAATTGGCGGCATTAAAATGTTATACAATAACCATCAAGATGTATCTTGATAACAATAGAAATATTGTTATTTTCAGAATACTGCCAAATGATTCACATTCATATTGGTCAAAAACTGTGGGCTAGATTTGGTGATGTTAAGTTAGATATTATTTATTTTTTCGAACAAACAAATTAGTATACAATCAAATTGTTAGTTTTTGTTGAAAAACATTTAGGTTAGGTTAGATTAGGTTAGATTAGGTTAGCTTAGATATATTTATAATTAAATTTGCTATAACCACATTGATTTGTTTATTGAAAGCAACCAATTGGATATTTATAATAACTGTTTGGTTACCAACAACCAAAATATTAATAGCCAACTAAATTCAAGTGTCGATCCTATGATAAAAATATTTCCAATCATTTGTGATCTTTGCTGCAATTTTTCAATTCTTTTAATATAATAGGTAAATATTTTTTAATAAATACTATCAGATACTAGATTTATTATAAGTAACCAACCCTGACACCGTTTTCCCGCAGGGGTAGGCTTAGACAGAACGCTACATTATTATATTCCAACACATCACTTTTGCTTCGACCACATTCTAAACGATAAATAAACGATTCTCACATTCATCGACATTATTTCACATAAATTCTTCGAATATTGAAACTTTTATCAAGGCCGTCGTTAAGTATATGGTTAACACGCCATTCCAGGCCCTTTGTTCCTGCAGCCTTCCACATTCGCCTCATATATTCTCCTACATTAATTCGCTCATGTCCACGCATGCCCAAAATAACCATTTTTTGATTCAAATAACTGTAATGTAAATTACTGATTAAATCGCTGAACGATTACATTTTGAACTAATACTAGAAGCCATATTTTTATTCACTACCTTTCAATTGATTAGAAAAAGATTCATAAATCTATTGTTAAGTGTATAAATGATTGTCATAATAAACATCCCCTCCTCTTTTATACTTTATATACATGACCAATGATCATACTTTTAAAGCGATCTGTTCTTCGTTCTATCTGCTACCCTTCATTGACTCCTAATTTTTTCATTAGTCACTTTATAGAACACAAGTTTTCCAAAAATGCACCTAAGTGACCACATTTTTGCCGCATTCTTTTTTCAACAATTCCAGACTTACTTCCATATATACAAATTATTTTATAATCCTGTTGAAGAAAATGGTATGTAAATACCTCCATAAACCGGTTTTATCAATAAAGAGTGGTTATAACAAAGTTGATTACAAATGAGATTAGTTATAGTATTAATATTATGTATAAATCAAGAATCTATTGTTACCATGACCACCCTCTATGACGAACCAGTGGTCAGTGGAGATGGCAGTGATCCACACGATGATCCCGAGTCCGATGAGGCCCGTGCAGCTGAACAGCATCCTCCTCTCAAACATCAGCTGGTCCAGGAGGGGCTTCCGCTCCGCCATGTTTATTGTGGACGTAGACATCTTTGCTTGGCTGGTTCAATCTGTAATAAATAGTATTTTTAAACTTTCTGGGTCACACCACCTAAAGTTTTCATAAAATTGTTTGTTTTTGTATAGGGGAGACCGGGGCTGGTGGTCACACGGGTAGGTTGTTACTATTGCTCATAAATCCCTAATAACACATCATAACATCGTACTCCTTTGCGGGCCAAAAGTTCACCAGTTCACTGCAGCGTGTCGTAGGGAGTAATTGTGTCAGTGATCTGTTGAAAACGGCTCAAAGTAAATTTTAGCTATCTGTCTGTTCATCATGTAAGCAGATGAATGTTTATATATTTTTTGATTTTTGTGTTTATTTTAATGTTTAATTTCTTGACGTTAAATTGTTACCGTTTGGGTCAGGTTGTCAAAAAAAAATTGGAGATGGTTGTCGCATATGACAACCAACCACATATTATTAAATGTAATGGTAGTATAAAGGAGCAATTGTTTGTTGCAGTTTATTTCATCAGAAATGGATCAACTGGTTTCCAGGGTGGAAGCAACCCATCAGGGTGGATGAATGATGAATAGTTCATCCTTTTTTAAATTTTTTCCATTCATAAGTTCCTGGAGCATTTTCACTACTATGTTAAGTCTTCGAAGAAAACCGCCGTTTGTTACTTTTAGATAGTCATGGATCTCATCTTTTCATAGAAGATCTAAAATTGGCAAAAGAAAACGGTATTTTTATTCTCTTATTTCCACCACATAGTACCCACTGCTTGCAGCCGTTAGATAGACCGCTTTATTTTCGGCAATTGTATTTATTTGGAGAAATACATTATTGCAGAAGTTGTTCAATGGATGTTGAATCATTCAGGTTCAACATTGATATTTATGATATCCCAGCTCTCATTTCAAAAACTCTTTTCTTGCCTGCTAATACTTCTAAAATCTTGTGGAATTTGCCCCTTTGACCGCATCGCGTTTCTGGATCATGATTTTTTGAAAGCTTTTGTTAGCATCAGATTATAAACCACAGAAAATCATATTGAAAGAAAATGGGAAATCGCTCCAGTATCCTCAGAAAAAACTCTTCAATTTATATGAAGAGTTACTTTTGTTGGCTTAGATAATCATTTTTCTCAGCAGAAATCATAAATTTACAACAGAGCTTGAAATTAAATCATCAACCTGTTTCAAGTGGTTCAACCCATACCATGCGAACACTGTCAAACAAAGTAGCAAAGAAAAAAAATCTTTACTACTCTGTTTTTTTATACAAACACTTGAATGTACAGAAAAACATGGTATAACGTGTAAAAACACCTGAAAAATATTGAACAGAGAAAGAAAGAACAAAAAAAATTTGAAACGAACTGTTTTAGGTTATAAAAAAAAACACCAAAGTCTGAACCCTGAAAAAGGAAGGGCGAAAAAAGAAGAAAATATGTTTTGATGGTAGTGAAAAAGAAAATGTAAAATATTTCTGGGTTATTTTATATTCATTAAATGGTTTTTCTCATATTCAGAACGGTTTGTATTCAGCGCCAAAGTGGCAAGTTGTGGGCTCGAGAGAAATGTTCTACTGTGTTGCTCACTCATATCTACCACAACTGTGATTCAGAATAAGAACCAACCTAACTTATGATTCTCATTAAGATAGTGAGTATTATTGCTAACATTTATTTAAGAAGTAAAGATCGTTTTATTTTTATAAGGTTTATATTATTTAAGTTTTGATGATTTTGATGTTAAAATATATTTTTAAGTAAAAATGTTAGCTTCCTAAAAAGAATATAATGTTATGTACTCGTAGTATTTAGAAAAATGATAATACACACGGCTTTGATCAGACAATATTGTAATTTGGAGAAATATTTATCACTGGAATAGATTATTTATTTGGATACCGAGCTAATTTTTGCTACCAAATTAACTACTAAGTTAAAACGTTTCTTGTTGGAATGTAACTGACAGTATTATTATTTTTTATTTTCTTTAAATTCAATCGGCTTAAATTCATTTTATAAACCAGATGCATCTTTTGTGACAATCAACCCCAAACACTGTGACAACTAACACTGAAGCGGGGTAGGTTGTCACAAATTTATTTTTGTACCCAATATCAATTTTACCTAACTGGCTATTACTATCCAAGCTACTTTTATTAAGAAGTTAGGTAGATAATTGTTTCAATTGCTTTTAAACAATCACATAAAAAACGCCTGGGAAAAAAGTGTGAATACCAATCTCCCCTACATTGAGTTGACACACACAAGAAAAACGAAAAAGGTAAGGGAATTTTTAAACGAATTTCATTGCTTTTTTGTGTTATTCTCGAAACTACGTTTTTCAGACTGGTGGAGTGAATATCTCAAACTATTTGGCCGGTTTTATTTTTTATTTTACGTTTTATTTATAACATTATCTACGATGAATCATATTATTTGTTTGCTTAATTTGAATATTTGAAAATTACTACGACATATATATTTAAAAAATAAGTAATTATGTAAAAATGTTAGTTCGTCTCCTAGCATAAGAGAAAGTTGTCTTAAATGAAAAAATGTAAATGCTCTTAAATGGAGAGGTACTATGTATAACACAATTCTATAAGTTATGTATTTTATTGTTTTAATAGAATAGAAAAAAATTGTAAAAAAACTGTATGCAATAAAAAAACTCTCTTTTTGGAGAGGCACATGTATGTTTTATATATATCTTTTATATATATTTTATATATATATATCAAATGTATGTTTTAATTTTAGTTTTCATAGCCCGGAATAAAATAAAGTGTAATAAATTGCAAGTTTTATATAAAAAAATAAAAAAATATTTTCAAACGGATCCCATTTCCACAAATTTTTTTTTCGTATACCAAGAAATATATACATATAAAGAAATAAAACATATACCAAGAAAAAACTATTTATTTCACTCAAATCCTGGCGCCGTGATTGATTGTCACGGGGAATGACTTTTGCGGGAAAGTACATAACTCTACCTTTTTGAAATGTTGAAAATAATTTGTTAATACAAAATATTAACCAATATATGCCATTTACGATGATAATAAAACGAATGTGCAAAAGTAACGTAATTTTCTTTTCAAAAAAGTTTCTATCATCCGTGTTCCTTCCTCTAGCACAAATTTCAGTCCATTAGTTTTGCTTTCACGTCCCCTCCAAACATCCCTATCCCATCATACCTTTATTCCTCTATTTTGTTGTCCCATTCCCGTGTCCCGGCGATTCGCGTGGGGCACAGTTTCCTTTTTCGCATTCGTAAACGACACTATTAATAACACATATTTCTTATTACACGTACTTCCTATGCTGCATTTTCACCAGCAGGATTTTTCAAATCAGTCTATTATGAGAAACATATTATCTCACGATTTTCTAAGTAATCTAAGCTATCGAAATCGTTGTATTTTTATCGTGAAATTTCGTCAATGTTAAGGAATTATATTTTCTACGCCAAGAGTCTTCCAGAGGCGGAGACAGAGTGATGTCTGAAGTGATAATGGCAGAGCAACAATAAGTTTTTTTCACAATTAAAGAAAATAAAGTAATAAGCGAGAATCTTTGCCAAGAAGATGTCGTTATGATTTGAAATTCAAATGATATAATCTTTCAACGCCGTCATTAGTCAGGGCACTAAATGACAGGACACAACTTTGTCCATTTGTATTTTCGGAATGGTGATAGCGGCCCGCTTAATACAAGTCATTATTTAATAGACCTCCAGAGGAAAATAGCGTTAACTCTGAAAAAAAAAATTTAAGAAAATGAAGCAATTTTATTTAAGGGTACACTTACGTTACTAATTAATATTTTCGCGTTTTTTAGACAATAATTCATAAACCAGTGCTTTACTCATCCATTATGCAATTTGTGGTATGCTCTGTTAAAAGAAAATAAGATAAGATAAGGAAAAATAAATGACCTGAAAAAGCGCTTCAAATACTAAGCCACAATAGAGGTTACCGTAAAATATTACATATGTGTCATATACTTCTCTCCAATACAACGATTTATTAGAACAAAGTCATTTTCATTCGCAAAGCAATCAAATCTCATGATTTCAAATGAAACGTCCTCTTATGAATCAGCAACAAACGTCCGTCCGTTTTTTTGTAAATTGCTGAAATTACAATAACAACGCTGATGATCAGCAATGAAAATTAACCAAAAATGTTTAAGAGATTCAAGATTTTCTGCTGTAAATTAATCTTAGGTTTTAAGCCGATAAATTAGTTTGTAAGTTATCTGAAATTAGTTTTAAGTTTAAGCGAATAAAGTCAATTTAAAAAAAATAAAAGGGTTTTCTATTCATGAATTTTTAGTTTCAAAATACTGAAATATTATGTCCTGAGGTTTTAGGCTAGTGTTTCTTCTTTCTGTTATTTCATTTCCCATTTCATTTGGGGTCGGCTAGGTTTTAGGCTAGTATATTTAAACAAATTTTCAAACTGTAAAATGAAATAAAATCATTTTTTTGCAATTGATAATTATATAAGATTATATAAGAAAACCTCATTGTGTGTTTTATACCTTTGTGCATTCTAGTCTAATTGCAGTATGGATATGAGCGGTTTCGTCTAAAATGGTTTTAGATAATGACGTTGCATCTACCAACTGCATGAAGACTAAAATTAATATAATCGAGGATTTAAATAAATATTTTATGACAATATTTATTGTTATGCCATCATGCATAAAATTTTTGGGAACGTCAAGCCTTGTTTGAATTTAACTAAATAAAATAAAATAACATTAAAAATACATATATCGTGATTTCTTCAGGTCCAGCGTCACGTGACAGACTCGGATTGGGCTTTTATTTATATTTAGATTAATTACCATTTCTAATGATGAGGGGAATGAAGGCGTTACCACGTATTTAAAAAAAACTTTAATATTAAACGATGGTTCGATAAATATTTTTACATTAAAAACATTTATAATTATTTAATTAATTCAAAAACTGATAGTAGGTAAAGATAAGAATAAACATTTTTCGAAAAATTTCAGAACAATTTTTTAAATAAGTTTAATTGTTGTATTTTACATATTTTTAAGCCCAGTTATGTAACGTTACACGCTGGAGATGGGCTGTTTATATTTTTAAGACAAGTTATAAAATATTTAATTATAATAAATTATAAAGGTATCTACATATTAAATAATAAGGATAAGATAATAAAGATTCTTTAATAAAATCGGGTGTTTAAAAATTGATTTGTAATGATTGTAATTATTTTTGCATAGATAAAACGTGTAGAAATTTTGATCTTACAGTTAAGGAACATTTGTGGTTAAGTATTAATAATTATTCTAGAACTATATTTCTTCAATATTCAGAAAAATCAGATATTTCGCAAAAGATATTTATATATATATTTTAATAAATATAATATTACTGTATTGCGACTTTGAGCCCTTCAATGTTCGTTAATGCTTCACCACTCAACCGCCCCTCGCAGAAGGTTGTATTTATACAGCTTTTGATACCAGCATCATAAATATTAACAAATCATGAATCTGGGGGACTTGTCAAACCGAAGGTTCGATGACAAAGAGTTTATCGGTATCGGTATATTGGATTCCCATTTGACAAAATAATAAATAATAATTTGAAATGTTTTTGAATGATATTCTCGAGGGAATATTTATATTGAATTGTAAATTTTATGCAAGATAAATACAATTTATTCGGAAAGAAATAATGAAATGCAAAATGGGAATCATTTGATTCATTATACATACATTTTCAATTTTAATTTATTCCATATTCATTTACAATTCTTGGTGCATCCAATATTGACAAAATTTATCGTAACTAGCGTAAGTTTTTTGGTTGGTTTCTCGGCCGGTTCCACGTTTGACTTGCTTAAAAAAATTACTAAGAGCTTGATAATTTTATTTTGAAAAAATATGAAATGATTAAAACTGTAATCAAAAAATATAATATCTTGGTAAATAAGTCGTGCTTTATTATAAAAGAAGAGACTCTGTTTGAAACGAAATTTGAAAAAAAAAGTTTACGGTAAAGAATACGTTTTCTTTACTGGAGGATTAAAATATATTTAAACTGCAAGAATAAATACTTTAACTGCATTATAAATATGTCTTAAGTATATGCGAGTAGAGAGAGACATACTTAGCTGCTGTATCCCAGGAAAGATACAGTTTGAGAAAGGTTCATCACTGTACAATTTTATATTTTGTGTGGCATTAGTTGTAGATGTTATGGAATAATTCAACTAAGTTATTTTGGATTTGTTTTATATTTTGCAGATCTCTGAGTATAAAATATTTATAACGGCTACCAAAACTTCCAAAAATACCGTTTCAGAGGAAGTTTAATATTTTTTTCCTACTTTGTACTTCAAATCTACATACTGTAACGTTGGTAGTCTCTGGTTTTGCAATATCTAGATATCTATGGACACATAATTCTCTGTCTGTATGTTACCGCCATTGAGATAAATCCAAACCACGAACCACAGTTTTATATTATGGTAGCAGCAGAACGGACGGGTTTTGAGTCAGGCGGAAGTAAAACAATTCAAAACGGACATAATATATTGTGTGTATTCTGTGTGTGTTAGTAGTGGGTCCGCTCTGTACTAAGTACTACAATGTAGTTATATGCTAGACTGAAGCGCACGTTTGTTAGTGTACTGCACACTACAAACTACATACTTCGAATTTCCACTTCAAGCTGCATATTTCAAGTCGCACACTTCAAATTGCACACATCAAATGGTGCATCACAAATTTTATGCTTCAATGTACATAGTGCATAAACTCCAAATTATGTTGCTCTTCAATCTACAAACACTTCAATTTTGTGAAAAATGTTAACTGATTTTTATGTAAGTTGGTGTAGCTAAAACGTCTTTTTTTAAATCTCACCAATTAGTACCAATGATCGTCCATCGACTTGTGATGCAACGTCAGTTGCCAATCATAAACACAATGAGATAAAAATCTTCAATTTTGGTTATCGTATAACCCGTTAAAATACCATCATAACTCATATAATTAAATTATTTTTAATTCAATATTTTTTTTTATTGGAGACACTAACAGGATAATGGGTAAATGATACACTAATAATGAAACATTTACTAGACTATCCCCATTATCCCAATGACAAGTGTCTTCGGCACGCTTTAGCAACATGTTTTTTATATATATGTATATTTTACATGTACATTTATGTGTATTATATATTTAGTGTTTGAATGTAGTGTGATCATATAAGACTATGTAAATAAATTATAGATTTAATGGATCTATGGGTTCAGAATAAAGTTAAGAAAATGGTTACGATATAGAAAATTAAAGACAAACAATTATTTTATTTTATAAAAAAAAGTCACATATTTTTAGGGTAGTTATTATAACGTTCATAAATAATGTTACATAATAAAAATCTACTTACCAACGGTTAAACTATGGAGAAAGGTCAGATGGTCATTAGTATTACAACACCACTATTCGTCTCTCATCCGAATTGTTTTTCTTCCAATTTCCATAAATCTTGGATTTCTCACAAGCAAAGCACTGAATATTTAGGCACTGTATATCTCCTGGCAAATAAATATGTTTTTTGACACTCAACACCGAGAAAATGGTTCACTTTAATGTTTCTTGCGTAAATAGATTGCTGTGAATAATCGCCACATGAACAAGGAATAAAACAAATGACGGAAATAAAGCCTCCTTGGCTACATGGCATAGAAGAGAAGTGGATAAAAATTAGAATAACTGAAAATACGAAAAACACGTTGGCAATAATAATTCATTTTGATTTTCGTATTTTTATTACCCGCTATCAAATAAAATACTTTTTTATGTAGTCGGTAATATTCAATAGGACAAATGTGTTGTTCCGAAAGAGAGTTAATTTATACGAGACAAAAGATCTTATCAAACAATGAAATATCAAGATGAGATAAATCCATTAAATTTTATAATGGGTTTCTCTAAATAGGTTGAAACATACATTAGATTTATGCGACAGGTGTTATGAAAAAAAAAACAAACGGATCTAATTTACTGCCAAGATATCATCAACTTCCTAACAAACTTTTAATGGATATTTTCAAGTTTATCTTTATGACAAATATTATTAATATGTTTTTGTATCAATTTATAACATAAAAAATGTCGTATTTATATACAAAACCCTTGTCTTAATGTGTATCATACGTAAGAAAATTGACACATTTCATTGAATGAAAAGTAAATTCCTTTTACAAATTGAACATTTTTGTTCTGATGGTATATTTCTAAAAATATTAGAGAAAACGTTCATTTATAGTATTGATTTATAATGAAAACTGGAAATGGCAGAGTAAAATTTTGGAAATAAATGCTGTCTATGTATAATAAGGTAATTGTCATTTCATATCTTAAGGTTGGGATACAGATTTTGAGCTTATTCATTATATAGAAATGTATTTCTGGTAATCGTTTCTCAAAGGTAAAACATTAAACTTTTTTCTCTAAATTTCAAGATGCGTTATTTAAAAATGTTAATGACTTTATAAAGATGGCAGATTGCCAAGTTCAGAAAAATCGATGCATAAGCGACGTAGGTCGAGTTTCGAAATATAGTCAATTAACGGGCAATATTTATTTTAAATGTAATTTCTACAAAATAAGTTGCGGTGATAAGTTTTTGATGCACATCAGCCCTGTGGCCAACCTATATATTTCCATACACATTGCCTATATAAATAAATAGCTTCGTCTCTGTTATTAAAATTTTTATGTCATATTTCGGGACGCATCAATAGAATACTTTTGAGAGCAGATATTATCTGATGGCATCAAAATTCGTAATACACTAGTTGTAACCCGTGTACTTATACTGAATATTTTGGCCGCGAGTTAAGGCCGTGAGAACAGCGCCATTGTTCAGGTAGCGTTAGAGCTACGCATATTTTTTGTGCTACCTGGAAGCGTTAGTGACGGACATTATGACACAGAGAATTATGTTATTTTTCACTTTTTATATATTATTTTATACCTCATCATTGCTTGCGCCATCTGGTCGTAGCGTAAGGGACGAACAATGTAACTATTTTTTAATATCATGATTATTTCCGGTATCTTGTGGTAGCGTTAGTGACGGACATTGTTACATAGAGAATTATGTATTTTGGCGTAATAAATTATGGGACGCGAGTAGGATAACTCAGTATTATGAGTTTAAGTTTTACGTTACTCAAGAAACAGAGAATCAAACCATTAAACATCTTTTTATAATTTCTTCACTTTTGAAGTTCTGTTAGCGTTTATTTGCGATACACATTTAAATTGAAATGTTTACATGAAAAACATATATGAAAAATGCGCAATTCAAGCACATCAAATGAAATAACATACTTTTTTATTTCTTAATTAATTACATACTAAATTTATATTTTAATAATAAAACTAATTTTTATATTGAAAAAATATAGTTGCCACTGGGACATGATCTCAGAACATTGTGTTACTAGTAGATTGCTTTATACATTAGAACATTGTAAACATACTCGTACAGAATATTGCGTGGTCAACGTTTATATCATACTTTTTAGTGAGACATTAATTTATCGTGTTGGAAGATGCATCACAAAATCACAAATAAAATATGATGTCACACATACAGTAGATAGCTATCCAACTGACAGTCTGTCTGACAGTCCGTATATTAAGTATATTATATCTTGGCAGCTAGGATTTCATAAAAGTCAATGTACAGGAGATGAGATTTATTGTGTATAATGTTAATAAAATTTCTTACTATATATACATACTGTCATCATTTATTTATCGGTGGAAAATTATTTGGCACTTATGCCAAATTGCCTTATCATTAAGTTGGCGTTAATGACTATGCAAGGGCGGACTGGCTTAGGGATGACTTATAAGGGATGTAGCTAAAATGGGACGCAATCTACTTGTATTTTTTCAAGTTTTATTCGTTACTATTTAAAGTACCACAAGGGTTTGTATTTATATATGTTCAGTAAAGATTCGGAGCCCAAAACCATGCCTATTTGTATTTCAATAGTTTATATGCAACAAAGATTCTATTCAGGTCACAAGAGCGCGAAATACTTGTAGACAAATAAACTCTGGACACATAGGTCCGAAACTTTATAATACAATGCTGGAAAGTGTATCGGAATTGAAAAATCCGAAAAACGTAAATACATTGATTAAAATATGGATAAGAGAGATGTGTCGTCCATCGGAACACTAATACAACGTGAAAACATAAATTTCATGTCATGTAACATATTGTTTTAGGTCAATCATGACTTTATGTAAAATATGTTTACTTCTGGCAGCTTGTAGATGACTTAATCTTTTTTTAACGTAATCGTATAAAATGTACATGCATCTACGTAAGTTATAATTGTAATCTCTGCCTGTCTAAACACAGAGCTTTCTAGTGAGACAGGCATAGTAAAATTAAACCTTACGAATGGTAGAGTAAGTAAAGGATTAAATAAATAAATAAAAATGATACATGAATAAGCTAGACTCTAGAATCAACATTATGATCGCTTAAAACGCATCGAGTAATGCATTGTTTTTTAATATTACCAGCTTCAAAAATTAACCAAAAATAACCTAGATTAATAACGGTACCAGAATTATCATTATTTGAGATTTTAACCTGATCGTATTTTCGATTGGTAACTGATTTTTTGCATTTCGATGGGCAATCGTGTTCACTAGATAACAACTATATCTCACATACCTATCATCGATAAAATCTGATATAAATCTCATGCTTACTTATTTATCATCGCGCTATTTCGCGCCACATTCCTTTGCCCTGACAGTGAACGGACACCCACCGCATTCCCAGGACCGTTTTATGAGCGAAAGCTCCCATATCGGTCCTTCTTATACGTCGCCAGCCTGACAATTTAAAGGAAGATGCCGCAAGGTTCGGGCCGCAAAAGTCCATACACTATTCCTCTTCCAGAACCCATCAGAATTTATTTATTTATTTAGAATAATATTATCAAAAACCCAATGTATAAAATTTAAAACAGAATGAAGGCAAGGGTGGATTGAGTCGGAAGGAGGGACAGTGAGGGATGGGTAGAAAGGATTTGTCCTGACACAAAATTCTCGCCTCTTCCACATTCATACATCTTCACAAGCAAGCTCAATGATTATTAACATCTTCCGTGGCCGCCTTCTCTTTTTGGAAGCGTCAACACTTGCGTCATACATCATTCTTAGATTCACTATGCTAAGATACAAATCTCTTACAACTGTAATATGAAAAACCAATAAATTAACTAAACGCTAGTGTTAAGAGCTTGCAGCTCTATTTCATCACGAGGTATGCAGCCTTGAAATATCCAATTTACTGTCAAAAAATTAAACTAGAAGCTATGTTGTCTATTTCCTATTTTTCAATTCTCTGCTAAGAAAAAACATCTAGAAACATAGTTGAAAATAAATAAATATAATAGAATAAATAAATAAATTTAATAAATATAAATACGAAGCTTTGATTATGAGAAACATGTGTGGAAGTCATTTAATACAGTGGCCTCGGGCTAACGACCTGTGTGGGCTGTCTTAAGTGATCATACAGGTTATAAGCACTGGGCTTTCGGCTAAAAAGATTTCCACACACGTTTTTCATATTCCTAGGTTGGTCTCTGTGAGACTTCTATAATTTATCTTAATTAATGAATTATTCTTCTAGGGAAAAAATTCATTAACTGTGTTCTTAGAACATGCCTTCATAAAAACACGATGATGGGAGTTAAAATTTTTTAATAATGATTTTCAGGCATATTCTAGGAAATATGTTAAAATAATTCGTAAGAATTGAATGTATATAATAAAAAGTATATTACCTATAACTCCACCTTAAAAAATATAGAGATACCTATCATTTCCAGCTGCGAAAATCTATGTATACTAACTCATGAGAAAAGTACAGATGTAGTACAGATGTCTCTAACATAGTTCTTTCAAGTGAGCGAAAGATTCTCAGATTTAAACATATATAGAACAGAAATTTAAAATTTTTATAGTGTGTGAATGTAACATTGCATTATGAAGAGCGATCACTTAAGGCCGCTCACACAGGCTATAAGCCCTGGGCAATCGTATAAAAAAATCCACACGCCTTTCTAATATAAATAGCTTCGTCTCTGTGAGACTCATTGCATTACTGCCTATGAGCGTTGTTGCATTACTGCCTAGTGTGAAGCGAATCTTATAATTTTATCTCTTTCTCGCATAGATATGGATGATCAAGGTGTATCGGTACACAATACATTTTTAAAGTGCCACTATTAAAAAATCCTTAGACTTCTATAACTTATCTTAATTAATAAATTTGTTTTTCTTAATTATATTATTGGTACTTACCACAATATTGAAAACACGACTATACATTATTTTCTGATAAGCAGGTACTGAATACACCTTGACGCAAGTTCTAATCCACTAGAACTGTTTAATTAGCTTAATGCTGGCTGATGTGCGTGTCAATGTTAGTTTATGGTCCACGCCAGAATGGCAAACTTCGCAGACGGAGTTCGCCCGCACAGACGACAGCCGGACATGGGGCAGATTAGCCCGGCTAATCTAATTGGATTACTATGTCAACAAAAGATAATGGCTGCTCTACGGGGAATCGCATACCAAAACAAAAATTCGTGCCTAGGCAGAACGATTACTGACGGAATAGTCGATGTTGCATCTGCAATAGATTATATGACTGGCTTACCTCTAAAGGTAGAACAGCAACTGAAAATTTACTTACTGTAATTGCATAATAATGTCTATAAATAAAATATATACCTATATAAATAAATAAATAAATTAAGGAAAATAAATAATAATCTTAAACAAAACTTTAACCCTTTTTACATTAAACAATATTCTACATATATTCACATGGACTTATGACTCACTCAACCTATCACTAACATTGCACTTGATACTTTGTAGATGCATAATTATTACCTTATGAAAACAAATATTATTGACGAATTCAAAAAAATATTATAATTTTGTTCTATAACGCCGCTCTGGGACAGGCGTAGCCTAGTAGAGTGGCATAATCCACAAATATAACAAAAAAAAATTGTGTAATCTTCTAAATTTTTTTTGTTAATTATTATTAAGTACCTATATATTGTAAACAAGGATTTTTTTAAATAAATAAATAAAATATACTAGCTGTGCCCACGCGGCTTCGCACGCGTAGGTTTTTAGTACACTGTTTGGATCGTCATAGAACTTTCGCGAACCTTCTAGAACATTCTCCTTCCAGAACTTTCAAGAAATTTGTTAAATGTGCAGGAACCTTCTAAACACACCGACACATTCCGCCACTCAGCTTAGAACCTTATAGAACTTTCGGGAATTTTCTAGAAGCTTCTCCTTCCGGAACTTTCTAGGGCAGGTCCTTCTAGACTCACCGACACAGTCGGCGCACCTGTTTTGAAACAATTTGAAGCATTTGCGGCCTTCCCATAACAAAACAATGTGCTAGAAAGCACATTTTTGTCACCCACTCCCACCCACGCACAGCCACCCCCACCAAACTCGCATATTTTCGATGTGACACCAAGGGCTATCCACCACCATAACCACCAGTGGGTGGTTGTGGAGAAAACTTGGCGGGTAGAGAAACACGGGTTTCTTTATAT
>JADDOH010012061.1:44248-62719 GCA_016648135.1 Agrypnia vestita
ATATATATATGTATATATTGATTTTACGTTTATAAGTTTTGTAATGAGATTGCTAAAAATAATTCTCGCACTGTACAAACCCCTGGTAATGACACTTGGAACAATACTATCGTAGTATCTAGAACGGTCAACAATTATCTGCAACCTTCAAAAAACATTTACAAACTTCTAGAAATGCCTGGAACAACCCGCATACAACACATATATAATTATATCAAATAACCTATTCTTATTGTGAAGTTGCAATTTCAGAATTGAATTTATAATCATCGATCGTAACTAATTTTGTTACCATCAATAATTGTTACCAATACAGTTAGCATTTATTTTACAGTATATTTATACTAATTCATACTACACTATAAATTTACTGGTCAAACTAGAGAAGAACACACAAAAATAGAAATGTTTAATTCAGCATAAATATTTAATCAATTAAATTATATTTCATATGAAAATAAAACCAAAGAAAACAGATTTATCATATGCCTTCTATCATAGCTTTATAAAACATGACACTGTATTTATAAATCTGTCTTCGAAATCATGTTTTCCATTAACTGTTTAAATAATTATATCGGTGAACTAAGATCGACTGGTAAACATAAGAAACTGAAGGCTCACAAAAGCATTGTTAAAATATAGCTAAAATGTTTCGACACAGCCAGATGGTTTGAAAATGTTTCAGCGCTGGTTCAACAAGTAAAAATCGTGCGGTGCATTTTGGTTGGGTCCTAATACTAATATTTGCATAGCTAAAATGTCATTTCACATTATCTAAAAGCGTTTACAGAAACTAACATTAAAAGGGCCGCACTAGGGACTAATGACCCAGCCATTATTCGTAATGTCGCTACCGATAATTGTTCCGCTAAATGCAGCGAAGTTAGCAAAAAGCGCAGCTGTAAAGCGATCGTTGCTAATTTGAGGTTAAGTTAATGTTATTTTAAATGTATGTATCTCAGAAATCTTTGGCCATTAAAGTAGAATTTTACAGAAACGTTTAAGACAATTGTATCAAAGGAAAGGAACAAGTGGCATAGATCAATGTTCCATTCTGTCTTTGGTTTTTCGATCAACAAGAAGTATAAGCTTATACCCTGCCCTACATAAATTTATTATCCGTTGTAACCTCAATTAATTCACAATAAATTCAATAATATCCTTAATATTATTAATATTTTAAGCATTAACTTTGTGGTTAGACATTATAACAGATTGTTAGTTAACTTTGTTAAAACCACTACCAGATTTTAGGTCTACCGGTTTCGAGACGTACCCGTCTCTCCGTCAGGACCAACACTACACCACTACATTCACAACACTACACACCTCAACTGTAGTATTGTTACACCAATAATTGATCACATGCGTGTTAGTCTTGTCAGGGACAAACATGCACTGTTAGCCTAATGAACCATCAGGGATCTACCGAAAGAGAGTGAGAGGGGGCGGGGTCTAAAGTGGGTGTTACACAATCTATTGTGAACGTTAAATTAAACAAAAGGCTATATGGAAAATTAATTTGGTTGTTAATTAGAGGTGCTCTATTATTCACCGCCTTGTGCTGTGAATGTAGTGGTGTAGTGTTGGTCCTAACGAAGAGACGGGTACGTCTCGAAACCGGTAGACCTAAAATCTGGTAGTGGTTTTAACAAAGTTAACTAACAATCTGTCAATAATATCCATTGTAACCTCAATTAATCCACAATAAATTCAATGTAAAAGCCTGTGAGAATTTTCCTTATTTGCTTGTACCTTGTGCCCCTTGCTTGACACACACCTCGTGGTGTACATACAAATACCGGAAGATTTCGTAGGAAGGGTGGGAATTTTTCCTTCGCAGTATTATTTTACTGATCCTCAATCTAACAATGCGGAAACGTTATCAACTCTCCAATGGTCTGGTAAGAAAAACCCTGGTGTGAGCTGTGAGGGCGACCAAGGGCAGAGATTTGTGAAGGTTAAGTTGTAGAGATTTGTTGAAAGAAAAGTTGCTGCATAAGATTATCTCATCTGATCATAAACTATTGTGCCATCTTGTATTTGGCAAATGAAGGAAACATCAAGAAACTACAAGTGATGCAAAACAGGGAAATGAGAATCATATTTAAAAAAGTAAATATACCAGAATTGAAGAAATTAGAAAAGCACTCAACTGGACGGAAATTAAAAAAAAACTTATTTATAACGTTCTCATATTTATATATAAAATTTTCAATAACAAAATGCCAAAATATTTTTTGAACAAAATATTGTAAATAGTGATGTACATATAATACCAGAAATAGGAATAGAATTAGATTACCATATAAGAAAAAAGCATATACCTACACAGAATTGTCTAATATACAGAGGTGTAAAAATAAATGATGAGATGCCAGAAAACATGAAGAATATTAAATCAGATGAATTAATTTAAAAACAAATGCTATAATTATTGTATATAAAATAGTATAGAATTGTAGAGCATAAGATGTATTATTAATTATAGTATAGATTGTACCATAGATCAAATTAGATGTAAATGTTAATAAAGTGTAAAATACTAGTTAATGTATAGGTTGTAATATTAACTAACTTAAGAAATAAATAATGATTGTGGGAATTTTTTCCATGAAAAAAACGCTCATTGACAGATAAACCGTAAAGATTTTAACTATTATAAGATTTATATTGTTAACTATCTACAAAGGTCCATATTGTGTTTTTTCAGTCATGCTGCAAGAAGTGGAGAATTTTGATGTGTAAATAGAATGATAAATAAATGATTTCCAATGTTTTTGTAATGTGTTTTTGAAATATCTCTTAATTGACTTTACAAATATGAAAAATAGAATGATAGATGAATTGATTGATTGATGAGGTCATGTGGGAATATAATGATTCCGAAACTAAACATTATTTCTTTTATCGTGGATTTGAATAAAATAAATGGCCTTCCTATAGATTTATAGAAATTTGAACATAATATATGAATTTAAAATCGAAAGTTTTATAATATAATATTGATAAAATTAAATTAGTAAGACAGTGAAATTATATTTATTTTACTAACATATTTTGCTTATTATATTAAATTTTTGACTAACACCAATCCCATTTTGGTATGTAAACGTCGTCCATCGAACCCTCAGAAAATCTCACTTGAGTAATCTCCGAAAAATACATAAAAAAAATTAAACAACCACTGTGGTCTTATTACCATTCAGAATTAATGTTATTAATTAATTAGTCTTAAACGTAAATTTTATAATTTGTGACTTATTAGAAATTCACATGTTTGAAAAAAAAAACACCCATACAAACATTGTCTTTATGTTAAATATTTATATGCGTAGACTCGGTTTCCATTTTATTGTATTTTTTACTAAGATTGATTTTTATGGCATTTCGATTAAATTTAAGAAAATCAGGAAAATCGTTTCTACAGCATTTGTATTATTGTTTTAATAATACATCCCATTTTTGTTTTGTAGCAATTTTAAATAAACATATAAATTCTAAAGTGTCAATTATTTTAATAATTTTAGAATAGTACCAGAAAGAAGGTACATGTCCGAACATCTGAGGTAAATTTTCATTTTTTTTTGTGTGTGTGTGTATGTCTGGCTACAAAAAGATTGTAAGAATGCATTGTCATCGACACCAAGTCATTGTGCAAAATTTCAGCTCGATTATATGACGTGTGTTAATTTACATTTCAAAATTTTTACACGCTCAAGATAATGAAATCCCCCAATAATTAAAACGAATTTCTTACAATGGATGTTATTTTTTTGTATATTTCGTTTACGTAGACGTTAATATTATTATTTTTTCATATTTAGTTTCAAACAGAGTAGATAGGTAGGTTTTATTTAAAAACGTCATTTTGTAGTTAAGACAATTTTTATAAAAAGGTCAAATGTAGTGGGATAAGCGGAAGAACCACAACGTGGACCGCGAAATTTCCGTTATTTCATGTGTTTGTATATATTGTTGGTGTTCTGTAGCTTTACATTAATGTACCAATTATTAATATTACCCAGAGTTTGATTAAAATGTTTCATTATATTATGTTCGAAAATAACTACACCATATTAAAATATAACGTGTTTTCGTGCACATATGTAAATTATATGATCCTTTTTCTTTATTTATATAGTCGCATGTGTGTTTTAGTCATGCCTGTGAAGTAGATTAAAAAAAAACCTAATGAAATTTTTAAGAAACAACTCACCAACACAATCGAAAAAAATCTCCTAGGGGATCAAAGTAAAAGAATCCAAACATTTTCCCGGAGATCAGAATTCGACCTATTCACAAAAGTTATTCGGAAGTTTGTGAGGCGTGACGTATCCTTCCGGCGACCACCCGGGGCGGAGATCTGTTTCCGGTCCAAGCAAGGATGGAATTCTAGATCGTCCCATCACTTCTGCTTACTCTCTCGTGAAATAATTTAAAGTCGTGTACGTATTTACTATATATCATTCAAAACGCTCAACGCATTTTCGATACATTTTTAGAAACGCAAGAAAGGACACTTTTAAGGGCTTTTGTGTACTCTTTTGAAAAGCGGCTAAAAATGACAATTTATTTAAAATAATAGTTTATATAGTTTATAAAATAATCGTGTATATCTGTTCATATTGAAAATACATACATGTAATTAAATATTGGAAAGGCGTGGTTATGGAATGCAAATAAAATATTATTTAAAAATAAAATAAACCAATATTAAGTATATAGTGAAAACAAATAATATGTAAAATACATATTTAAAAAAATGTTTTTTCTATTTTTTAAACTGTCAATATATGTTTCACCAACCACACACATATATACTACTATTCCTTTTACTAAACATTCTTTCATCGAGATCTTCAAAATTTCACCTACCGAAGAGAGATTCCGATAATCTTGAATCTCGAGTGTTAAAATATAACAATAGATACCTAACATATGTTTTTCATCCATTTAAACAATTTTCATATAGGTATGTGAAATTTCTCGAGTTCAAAACTAATAAAAACTAATTTAAGAAAACTGAATTAAAATTGAAAAAGTTTATACTTTAAATTTTCATGTTATGTTCTGATAGGAATGAGCCCCATTATAATACTGCATGAAATATTTTATGATAAACTGATAAATAATAAAGTTGAAAATACTTCCAAAGTTTCCTAAACTATTTCTAAGAAAGAGGCCCTATAAGAATACCTAAAGTAGTATACAGTTACGCCGATGTTACATGCTTCGAAGTTCTTTTCAATTTCATAAGAAATGAACATAAAGAAAAATAAATAATAAATGTAAAAGTTTATTGCAGAATCAACCCTTATTTCGCAATTCTCTTGAATTGACAATTGAATAGTTTTTTTACTTTTCACATTACGTACCTTTTACTTTATAATACCTTATTATATTTTCATGTAACTTTATCCGGTATAGAGAGATAGAGAGTTACTTTTAATAAATTATTTAATTGTACGATATGCAGTATTGAGATCAACACCCTACATTAATGTAACACAATTTAAAAAATATGTATGAAAATTATCTCAAAATATTATATTTTTTTATGGAAAACGACCTCAAAATTAACAATGATTACCATGGGTTATTTTTACATCGAAAAACATATTCTTAGCAACGCGAAAACATAAGAGTTTGTTGAAATTAGATATAATATAAAGGATTGTATAAAAAACTAACCCATAAAAACCAAGTTTTTATTTCACTCCCTTTCTTTGTAAATTAAGTTTTCCATCATGTAATTAAATAATTGATTGACTGAAAATGAAACATATCTAGACAAATATCTATATCAAATATCTCTTCATTATTTGATTTCTTCCCAAAAAACCGAAGTGGGCTGTCATCTGTGAACCAATTGTCATAAATTTTCGAAATTCGTAGTGAAGTACCTATTATACCTACCGACGGAGTAATTTAAATTTTAAATATTCCGTGACGTTATCGAGCCGCCGGCGCCGTTGGTAGTAATCAAACTTTTGTAATGATTTCAAACTATAAAAACCATAAAAATTTCTAAAAATCCAAAATTATACTATAATTATTAATTTTTTTTAACAAAACTTTGAAAGATCTTCTTGATCGTCGCTACGAGTCTACTTGCAAAGTTTCTGCTCGATTGAATCACGGGAAAAGGGTTAAAAATCGATCCAAAGTTTTTTCGTCAAGCAAACAAGCAAGCAGACGCCACGAGTTAAAAGAAAGAAAGTAAAAAATATAGCTCGTCGTGCCGTTTCCAAAATGCATAAATTGGTGTCCTGACGGAAAATAACCGATATTATTTATTTTTAATGATGCACTTACACAATACTGGATACAAAATACATCAAAATAATAAATTATTATTTAAAACTTAGCCAATAACTCCGATTACAAGTTTCTTCGGCTTGCTCTAGCACCCTGCATATGTATATTTAGTGTATCAGTATAGTGTGATCATGAGTAGCTTGTTGGTGTAGTGGACATGACACTTGTCTTGTGGTTCTTTTTATATTTATTCATTATACAAGCCTATTATGAGAATTGTAAGAATATGGATGTGAAAAGAAAGAAAAAATTATAAAAATAAATAATTGATTTCATATGTACTATGAATTAAGGTTATTGTCAAGAAAATGGATGTTGTGTAGGAATGACTTTTTGAATGATGATATGGTATCTGCAAGAATATCAGCATCAACGTTATGGCCAGCATAATGTATACCGCGTGTACAACACATTCCTGTGATGGGAGAAAAATAATCAACATTATAAGAATGCTGACTTATTCTAAGGAACTCGGGGTTTGATATGCAAATTTACGTCACATAATGAACGAAAATCAATAGAATATACGATACTCAGTGGAACAATCCATTCTCTTTATCTTTAATTGACAAATTTGCATGTGGGACCCGGTAAAAGAAACCGGGAGCTATTTAGAATAAGACAGCATCCAAATGATGTTTTTTTTTTTCTTTCATTACAAGAATGCGTCGTACAAATTATTGAACAAATATTGTTTAAGCTCTAACGTGGATGCTGAAATTCTTGCAGATAATCCCATCATCATTTAAAAAGTCATTCCTATGCAATTTTTTGTCAATAACCTCATCTTCTGGAATACCTAACCTCAATGATTTATTTAAATATTAGTACATGTCGCTGGAGCAGGCCAAAGACACTTGTAATTGCGATAGTGGGCTGAGTTTGAAATAAATAATGCAGTTTTTTTATGTATTTTTCACACAGTACGTCATAAGCGTAGAATAACGACGTAGGTACGTGATTTTCTTAAGTTTGCAGGAGAGCACTTTTAAGTTTTATTTACATAAAGACACTTTATGTCATAGCTCGATAACTAAAAAAGATAAAACTTGGGTTAGTTATTTAAAGTTGATATCTTTCAAACTTTAAATATAGTCAGTGCAGTACAACAACGTTTTTATACACGCTGCATTGTTCTACGATCGCAAATCAGAACCGTCATTATACCGACTTCGTATAATGACGGTTAAAATAATGAGAAAAAAATGCACTTTTTATATACCATTAGATGGCTTCTTTCTTTCACTTTTTAACGATCCAATACGGAATTTTTTGCACATCCCTCATTGTTCTACGATCAAGACGAGTATTCTGCGAGTATTTTATTAACAATAAAATAAATCTTCCCTCTCAAATGTGTTGAATATAAATTAATTTAAGATGATTCAATAAAAAACAAATACATAGAGTGACGAGCCGACTTCGTAGGGAAACCTATCTAGTTCAAGTTCAACGCAGCATCTTCAAGCTTCCGCTATACAAGTCTTGATGATTATCACATGATGTGATAAAAATTAACGACATTAATCACCTCTAAACGACATTAAAATAAAATGTTTTGACACGTGGTGTCAATCACTGTTTAAACTTACGAAAATAATATCCAACGTTGAATTTTTTTATTTCTTTCAATGGTTTGACCATCACTAGTGCATTTTACGTATTTTTAACACCATTATATAAAGGAGAGTTTCGAACACCACCAATCACGACCGTCAGCACAAACACTATCACACAAGCAGCAATGTGATGATGAACTCAAACACCGGCCAATAAGCGCGCAATAGCGGCGAAGAGCTCGGGCCGCGGCGCTCGCTATTATACTCCGCGTCGTCCGGGCGAGCTTTTAAGGCAGTGTAAACAGGTGCCAATCGCCGTAGTACAACTTGTTCCATTCCACAAGTGTTCGGCGCCGGGACGCTACTAGCGACGCCCGAGAGCAGACGATGCCAAAAAATGTCCCATCCCAGTGGACTTCTATTATTACACGGATGCGCGGCGAACTATGGGCCCGATTCTTTATTTCACCGTCGAGCCGCGCCAGTGGCGGCCGGTCGGGTTTGTTGTATTTCTTGAGACGGGTCTGAATACCCGTTGGAGGGCGATGAAACGCCGCGTCGCACCCGCGCTGCTCTATGGAGTCGGTCTAGACGTTAAAATAAGTACTACACTAAATGTCTGGATACGCAACCATAATAATAATAAATAAAAGGCATCGATTACGACGTAGTTACAAGTAATTGCAATTTTATCTGTATTATGACCGTAATAATATAATGTATAATGGACGTATATAAAGAGTGTCTCGAAGCTACTCGCAAAAATTTCGGGGATCCATCTTCATTTAATCAAATAATATATTGAAAATATTTGAGTGCGTTCAAATTTTACAAGAATGCAATACTGAATTTTATCCTCAGGAAGACTCAATTAATCAAGATATCGTCGCTGTATATATAATTAAGCCTATGTGCCGTTTAAGTATATTCTGAGATAAACGAATGAAACTGTTTTAAAAAATAATTGCACAGACTAGATTTATTAAAATATTTTAAATAATTACTAAGCAGACTTTCCAGATTAAGGGCAATGTTTTTTTTAGTATATCTTGATTACTTATATGAAAAATTGACAAATTGATTCATTCATCTCAGAATGTATTAAACGGCACATTGGCTTTATTATATAAACAGCGACGATATATTAAATAAAGGATAAAATCCAGTAATGTGTTCTTGAAAAATTTGCACATATTCAAAATATTCTGAAAACTGGTCGAAAAAAGAGTTATAAAATTGAAATAAATTTATGGCATATTCTAGTGTAAATGTAATTAATTCGGGAGAGTGACAAATTCATATAAGAATAATATTGCTTTAAAAATCTATTATAAACCAGTATATCCGATTACCAACTGCAACATTTATACTATATGGGGATGGCAAATGTTTTCCACAGATGACGGTGATAAAAATACAACTCACATACGAATCAGTTGTGCAAGGTTGACACACATACAATTTCCAAAAATTTGATATATGTGATAGTCTATCACGGGTGGAATTGATGAACATTACATTGTATAAAGTGGTCACTTAAGCCAGCCGTGCGATAAGTCATAAGCTCTAAAAATATCCAAAAAAAGACTTCCATACTCACTTTTCCGTATAAAAAATCGCTTTCTCTGAATGAGACGGCTATAATATAATATATAAAATATTTATGTTTACATTACGGTCTTTACCACATTTAGATATTAAAACAAAACGGATATTTAATACAAATCGTATAGATTTGTGGAGATTCGGATCATGACGTTCAGACGCGATTAACTAACCTATTTGTATTAGATGTTGATGCTGAGCGAAGAGTAAGTTGTCTGTTATTTGCGGAAAATGGAATGCAGAAGTCAGCAATATATTGAAGGGCCATGTTGTGAATAGCCTTGAATATTGTATGACATAACTTAAATTCACTCCTCTCTGGAAATTTAAGCCAGTGAAGGTTGTGAAGGTTTTGAAGATGGTGTGAAATATGCGCAGACTTTGATGCGCCAGTAATGAGTCTTGCAGCGGCATTAAATACCGATTGTGGTTTGTCTATTTCCTGTTTCGGAAGAAGCGCGTAGATGCCATTACAGTAGCCTAAGTGAGAGATAACGTATGCGTTTATTAATAAGTTTGTTGCTTCTGTTGGGATACTAGAAATGCTGAATGCTGAATGAAAAAGGGATGATAGAAAGCAGAGCTCGTTGTGTTGTTAATATTTAATATTTCTATTACGGTCATTCGATATATTTAGGTATTGAAACAAAAACGCATATTTTATAAGAAACATAAAGATGTGTAGAAATAAAATTCTAAACAAAATACATATTATGTATTAACCAAAAAAAGAACATTTTTAAATATCTATGTATTGTATGGAGGTCGTAAAATATCGCTGTTTCTAAAATTGTAAACAAATATGATGACGGCGTTAACAACAATATGCGCACGCCTGTGTAGTCTCATATACACAGATGAACGCAGAATTTTAGCATATATGCAGTAAAACTCCGTTAGTTCGAACACCGATAATTCGAAATTTTCCGTAATTCAAAATTTTTGAACTCGCAAGTCCCAAAATCTAAGTCATATTAGATTAATCTCAATAATTCCAAAGCTCCGGTAATTCGTAATTCGTAATTCAAAATAATTTTTTTTCCTTACGACATAAATCCATACATTTTAGGTCACTTAATTGGATTTTTTTAAATTTGATGAAATTAAAAAAAATATTTCGATTTTTAACTCGTGCGTCTGCTTGCTTGCTCGCTTGTCTGACGGATAAACTTTGGATAGATTTTTAACCCTTTTCTCGTGATCTCGAGATCGATCGCTTTGCAGGCAGACTCCTGGCGACGATAAAAATGATCTAACAAATTTTCGTTAAAAAAATTATTAATTATAGTATAATTTTGGATTTTTTTAAATTTTTTATTAATCAATTTTTAGCGTCGCCCGACTCAAGCTCAACGCGTAGGTTAAGCGCCAAACCGCCAAACCGCTACAAAATGAGAAAAGCAATATAATAAAAACTTGGTTTTTATGGGTTTGTTTTTTAAATTTCATGAAATTGAAAAAAATATTTCGATTTTTTTTACAATTGAGAACAACAAATATATTAATACCGGGTAATTTATTAAAAGAAATGTCTTCATCTTTTCTCTTGTTAGCATTATAAATATATCGTTTACAAAATATGAAATAATATAGACTTTTTACGCAAAATTAATGCATTTTTTCATGAATTTTACGATTTTTGGCGAATTTCGCAACCGTGTCGCGATTTCTTTGCGCCTTGAATTTAGATTAACGGGGTTCCGCATAATTTTTTTTTTTTTTTTATATAAGTTTTTTCGGTCTTGAATTTCGGATTGACGGCGTTCTACTGTAAAATTAAAAAAAAAATCCAAAAATAATATTTGTACGAGTTATTTAAAATCCTCGTGACGCATGAATAGAACGAAGTGCCGCCACTGCGTCGCGCGCTCGAGTCGCCGGGAACACAACGCCATTTCGATGTCAGTGCGGTCTTTAAAAGTGGATTCTGCCGCGGCACACCAGACCACTTATATCTTCACCCGAGATGGGAGACGATGGAAGACAGAAACTCTAATCAACCCAGGAAGTTATACCACCGTTTATTTTATTTTTATTTTATTTAGTGTAGCACAAACACAGGCGTGACATGTCCATACATTTTGTGCATGATGGTATGACATAATGTCATATAATTAATATATGTAAACAATGGAAATTAATTAACTATTCAATGTAAAAATTCACTTAAAACTAACGCTTTTCTTCAATAACACTTTTTCGCAGTATTTTACTCGTAAATGAACTTTATTATCTCTGGGTACCATGTATTCAACATTCCATCCAGTTCTCGCTCGCAGTATTCATCGCTTATTTCTTTCGCCAATTAGGTAGGTGCTTTACTCGATTATTCAATTTATTTATCGCTTCAATTTCCTTACATCTGGCCACATTGGGCGTCATCTTGCGCATATTTGCACCGATTTCGTAACAAATTGTCAATATGACAACTCTTACGTAGCGGTTTATATATTTTCGTACTTTCTAGAAGGTTTTCGTTGCTTCTCGGTTGAACCAGGTGTTTCTAGACGTTTATAGATATTTTCCAAAGGTTATCGATCACTTTAGTTTATTATAGGCCATTCTCGATCTTTTGATAGTGTTATGACATGTTACAAAGAATTCGGATCGTGCGTAATTTTTTTTAGCATCTCGTTGCAAAATTATATTTTATTACAAAAAGTATAATCATACAAGGAAGTTATTTTATCTGTTGCATCAATGACCATATTGTCAATTGTAATACAGGTTTTTTTAATTTTGATTTGCCATCTGAAAATATGTCTAGAAATTGTTTTGCACGTGTGATATGGAAGACCATTCAAAAATAAATTTAAACATAGAACATGTTTATTCAGATAGACCAGTGAAATTCGATCCAGAAACCGCGATGCAATTTTTAAGTTTTACTTCTATTCTATTCATGCGACAGGAGTTTTCACACCATGAAGTTATTCAATACAAATCTGTTATTAACTTGATTAGCGCCGTCTGACGAAATCCTTTCGGATGGATATATATTCGACAGGCCTCCAGATAATTCCAGATTTTTCGGAAACCTTCGATTATGCGCAGTTCTTCTCGATTTTAGAATATCGTGACAATATTTTTTGTATCCATTATTATTTATGCATTCTTCGTATGAAATTTTAACACTCAAACAAATGTTGATGCAACTTTGATTGTAAAATGTCGTTTTTACAACGCATTTTGACTTGTAGGCAACATAATGGTTAGTATTCAAGCGAGAGTTCAACACTACGGACAGAAAGATATATTTTTGTTTTATTTATTTAACTAAATTTATGTGATGTGTGTAACAGGTGGTATTGATATATTTATATACGACTGAGATAAGTTACGCATTTTTTTAACGTACGTACAATGGAATCAGATTTAGATGTAAATACATATTTTAATTTTTTTCTGGCAGAGAACTTGATGTTATTTATTACACACAAATACCAAAGATTTACTTCTACAGGAAATAAATATATTTTTTCGCCACGCATTCCATTGCATTTGCTCACTATTTTATTAATTTATTTACATGCTAACATATACAAAAGAACCACCCACACCGAGACCTGAAATAAAATAACCGCTGAATTATGAGAACGAATTTGAATATTATGAATGTTTTTGTAACCGCCTAAATTGTTTTGCTGATATTAAAAATATTGATGTGGTGTACTCAGGCTGGCCACCTTATCGAGAGAATAAAGGGGCGCGGCTATAAAAGATGAGAGCACTAGCTCTCGTTCTCTCACTTCCATTAACCAACGGGCAGTTAGCACTGGGACTGGTTTTGGGTCTGTCGGCACAAGTATCTGAATATCCTGAAGATAATCGCAACCACCTTTAATTTGGTGTTCGTATTACGGGATTGGGGATGCATCACAATTACAAGTTTTATTTTCTTTTGTGTGTGTACGTGTGTGTGAGTGTGTGTTTTTGTGTGTGTGTGCGTATGCATGCACGCGCGTATGCATGGGAAGAAATATGTCACCTCGCAAGTTTTCCCCTACAAAAGTTAGTAAACTGCTCGAAACTTAATCAAAACATGTTGAAATTCACACCTCCTTCACATGCTTCGGTTGTTGGTGACTGTCAACCAGATCGGAATCTGCAGCAGGTTTAATACCTCCTTCTTTACGCCATCCTCTCAGCGAATTCGGAGTATTCCCTTTCGTCTTCTACCACCTGGGTGGATTTCTTTTCTGGGCGTTGTTTGTTTCGAATTTTTTTATGATGCACATCTCCTGCATCTTTCTGAACCGTTGCAGTTTTGTGTGGATGGAGAGTTTGATGTTCGTGTAAATTTTATAGACCTGGTCATTTTATATCGTTATTTTACACAGATTTTCAGGTGGTGAGTGACATTTCCCCCTCCCTCTTTACCTCTGCCCCTCCCCCTGATATATTTTCAATGAAAATCTGTACCGTTTGACTTATTTGATTTAGAACCCGAAGGAAAACATAAGTGACATTAACCACCTCCCCCTTTACCCAAATTTGACCCAAATTTAGCAAACTTATTCTTTAGAACCCGGCGGGTAACAATGACGACATTTACCCCCTCCCATTTACTACACTTCTCCTCGTGATGTATTTTAATTTTCTGTACAAATCTACACCGTTTGAACGTTCTGACCCAAATTTCGCATATTTATTCTTTAAGATCCGGCGGGTAAAAATACAACTTTTTCTCCTTCTTATTAACTCCACCCTCTTCCCTGATATATTTTCTCTACAAATCTACACCGTTTATTTATCCGCTTATTCTTTAAGACCCGTATAACATTGGCAACATGTTATACGGGTACTACATGTACTATTCTGCCGAATTATGCATAAATATTCTTAAGGACTTGGAGGTAAACATATGCCACATTTCCCTCCTAGGCATTCTATCCATCCGAGCCTAGATTAAATGGAATCATGTTGTTTTAGAGGCTTTGCAAAACAATGGAACTTTTGTTTCCCCCCAAAGTTTACAAAGTTTAGAATTAGTGTTTACAAAATTAAATTAAGCTTTTTTCATTGTTGCTGAGAGTCTTGGCAGCAAGTAAACACTACAATTGATTTGATGCCCTGCCTGCTACACTAGTAGTTTACTGTATTATAGCAGACAGTGCTCTTCCAGTAGTATAATGTTCAAGAATATTTAGTATTTATATAACATTTGTGAATCAATATTATTGCCAATTAAAATTGAGTAATAGTAATAATTAAATGTTTACAATCTAATAATGGTGTTAATTAATTCTATTATAGACAAAGGAAAAAAATGATCTGAATAGGATATTTAATAAAATAAAATAAAATAAAATAAAACAATTAAAAGTTCTTAGAAAGATGAAAGTAAATGTTCTTGTAGGATTAGTAATTTTCAAATTTAGTTTATATCATGGATTTTAGTAGGTTTTGGACATGCTTCCTTCCCTTTTCATGCAGCCATAGTTTCACTTTTGAAGAAAAATATGCGAGACTATGGCTACAAGTTTTTAGTGTAGTGTTAAGAGTATTGAATATTTTTGGTGCACGGAAGAGGTGAAATCTTTGTGAAAATGTTTTTGTGAATTTTGGTACAAAATATTCGCTGTTCACCTGTGCCCTTGTTGAGTGTGAGTGAGTTATTTTTTGGTGATCTTGTTTATGTCGGAAAAGTGTTGAGTAAATATATTTGATTGATGTCCAGGACGTGACATTCTCTGAAAAGTTCTTCTGAAGGAAAACGAAATGGCTTTTTATGAAGAACTCTCAATACCATTTTCTGGGCTTTGCTTAATGCATCTAAGATAGTAGAAGCTGCACCACCCCAACTGACAGTTGCATAATTAATGAGTGAGTGACACAGTGCATAGTATACTATTCTTCTTGTCGGTTTCACAATCTAATTTTTATTTAACCCTCAATTCCTCACAATCTAATTTTTATTTAACCCTCAACCCGTGCAACGCCGGGTGCGAACAGCTTATATATAATAATATAATAATAGAAGATCTGCTCCCAACATGATTCAACGCGTGTGTAATTTAATATGTGATTTTAAGAAATAATTTATTATTTCTACCTAATTTTCAAGATCTGAATATGTATCCTTATATAATCAGAAAAATATATTCATATTATATCAGTTGATTACGATATGTTACGATCTCATCACAGTTTATAAACCCATGAGTCTGCATTGTGCATGCATGCATGAGCATACACGGCTCCCAGCATCAAAAGATCACAAATTGCAATACTTCTTATATCACAAATAACTTTCTTCAAGTGTGATTGTTGAACATTATTTTTGACATTAAAATAACAAATATTGTATATTAAACGTTTTCACAATAAATATACTTTGTGACGTATAGTCTATGCGCAAAAATATATAGGTAATACGGTTGATAAATTATTAATTATATCAAAATTTGGACTGTTTAATTTGGCACCGCCAGTGAAAAAATACAGGTTCCATCTTTATTATACGCAACTGTACATTTTTTTCACGTGAATTACTTTCCTTAGATTCAAAATTGAGTCTAAAATATAACTTTGGATGGGCAATATAATCATTAAATTAAAATTGTCTTGCCTTTGATTTTGTCGTTTTAAGTCCGTCAGATCGCTCTGTTGAGTAACAATTGCTTCTGTAACGCGCTTGTATTGTTAGTAGGTAATTGATTTTATAAAATAATAAAAAAAAATGTTGACTTAGTTTATTATTTAAATGTCATTTATGTGGTTCATTTTTGGTCAAAAACATTTGTTTTGTTATATTGCTTGTAGAATAATTTTATATTAAATAATCTAAATTAGGAAAATATTGTTTTATCCAACGTTATTTGAATTTTTTTGTTAAAATTCTAAATCGAGGTTTTATGAAATATTTAATTCGAAAAAGTTTTTTTAAACAGGGCTCATGAATGCGAAATGTGGAGATAGGCAGTTCGCGGTGTAGAAGCAGAATAAAGGACCACAAATTTTAATGATGGAGAGTGTCATAGACCTGAGAAACGTATGTCGCAATAAATAAAAGAGACATAGAATGTCAGAGAGAGAATGGTTATATAAGGACGCGCGCCATTTAGGCGCGCGCTTTTTGTTTCGAGACTCGACCGCCATTGGTCATTTTATATTTGCCGTATCATAGTAACGCGAGATTTATTGTAACCGCAATAAAAGATCCAGAAGAAACTCAGCCTGTTTAAGGCGGCACATTCACTGCAAATGCATATTTCGGCGTTTTCTTTTTACAAAAATGTAAGTTTTTATTATTCATTTATATCAGAATGTATATTCTGGACTGCAATTTTTTAAAGACAATAACTTAGATAAAACCTTTGAAAAAACGTAATTATAAAACAGAATGCCGTTGGCAGCAGCGTCATTTATGGTCACATTTCATGCTTTAGAATTTTTATTTTTAAATAATAATTAAGGTGTTTTTATTAAAAAAACTAAATTTTATTTAGTGAGTAAAACTTCAAAATACGGAAATAAACAAAATAAACTGTTATATAAATAAAAAGCGCTTTTAAATCAACAAAAAACGTAAAAATTTCTTGCAAATTTAAAACATTATAACTTTACTCATATTGAATATTTCTTTATTAAGAATATTTAAGAAGAAAAATATTATCTAAGTTATTGCCCTAAAAAATTGTAGTCTACAATATACATTCTGATATAAATGTATAATAAAAACTCTCATTTTCGTAAAAAAAAAGGCGAAATATGCATTTGCAGTGAATGTCCAGCCTTAACTAATGCCCAGAATATCAATTATTTTGGAATTTAGTTAAGGAAACATAAAATCTACTTCAATTATTTATTTAATACAATGTGTTCAAAGTTTAAAGAGACGGAACGGTGTCACCAGCGTTCCGGTTTTTTTCGGTCCATTTCCAACACTGGCTCAAGCACTATTAAATACCTCATAAATAATTCTAGTTGACAGCGAATCGCACTTACCTACTAACTTTCCCGAGAGAGTGTTATTATTATTACAGGATAAGGATTGTGTGTACATAATTTACAGCGTGTGTCGGGACATCTTTGAATGCGAGTGTGTGAAAGAGTATAGCGTGATATTATATTTTATAGAAAAGTAAACAAATGTTTATCTGGAATATTTATTAACCTAATACAAAATTACTGAATCAACGATTAAACTGAATAGCTTATTTTATAAAATAGACGAATACTTATACAGAGGGGCCGGAAAGAAATATAACATTTTGTAACCTCATAGAAATCTTTTATTAAAATAAAAAATATTGAACAAATAATTTATAACACTTTTTATAATCCTTTTCCATCTTTTAGTAAAATTTTCAGTTGCTGGTCACCAATGGTTAAAATAAATGAGTGGATGAAAAAATTTCAAAAGTAAATTTTTTTAATTGTTCGAAGAATATTTTTTCTTCTAAATGAAGGTTTGAGTTTTGTGATAACATTATTATTAAAATAAAACACAAATCACTTTGTTTTCACCACTTTCTTAGATTGTACAATCTACATGTTACGAGGATAATTTGAGAACATTGTTTCGAGAAAAAATCGAGAACATTGTTCTCGAAACATGTAGACTGTATAATCTAATAAAGTGTTGAAAACAAAGTGATTTGTGATTTAACTTAATAAAAATTTTTTTTTTTCAAATTGCTCTCAATTGTACAAAAAACTTTTTTACAGATAAATTTCAGAATATTTTGAGTTTGTTCAAATCTTTCAGAACAGTGCTGTTCTGAAAGATTTGAACAAACTCAAAATATTCTGAATTGTAAATACTGGTAAAAAGGAATTTAACAAAAATTGGAAATAATATTTCCTGGCGTATCCTAGTGTAATGCAAGTATTCGGATGAATTTCATTACACACAATAAAGTATATTGCTCTCAAAATTCCGTAAAAAATCAATGTAGATTTTCTCATTAGCGACATCTGTGGGGATTTAGGGGAATGAAAATGGCTTTGTACAGGCCGCATGGAAAGGCGCTTACAA